>MUAA02000040.1:3497500-3678384 GCA_014180765.2 Marchantia paleacea | reverse complement strand
GGACAAGATCTCGGCATTAGAGAGTGAGAAGGTAGACAGAGAGAGAGTTGGTGAGATGGAAGTGGAAACTCCGATACAAGAGACTCAATCCCAACCGCAAGCTACTACCATTGCCAACAAAGAGGCAAATAGGAGACAATTTCAAGAGATGGAAGATCAAGCCAATCTCTTACTTCGGATGGGAAAATCATGTAAGGTGGAAGCCTACAAGGGCAGTAGAGCCATGGGAGTTTTGGAGGGATGGATCATGAGGATGAATATACATCTATCGCATTTTCATGTTTCTGATTTTACTGCAGGAATGTTCATGCGGTCTTACCTCATGGATAAGGCTCTTACATGGTACACTACATGGGAACGAATGCTTTCAGAACGAGGTGCTTCTATTTCATGGAGTGGGATGCAAGAGGGACTTCTTCAGAACTTTCAAGCGGTGGATTCCCTTCAAACCGCGAGAATGAAGTTATGGGATTTGAAGCAGAAAGGAGGCATACATGAATACATTGAAGAATTTCGTGATCTTCAAGTATCCATTATGGATATGAGTGGAGCAGAAGTTTTAGATGTCTTCAAACGAGGTCTGAAGGAGGAGAGTGCGAAAGGAGGTGATGGTGAGTAATCCATCCACGCGAATGAAGCAATCGCAATTGCTCAACGGATTTCGGTGCTTATGGGATCACACACGTTGAACCATCAAGCAATGTTCGGAACCACTTGGCCCAACACCCATGGAGTTGGGAAACCTTCGACGAGGGAAGGATATGCACCACCACGAGGACCACCGCCTAGGTATGGAGGTGATAATCGTCGACCATTTATTCCAAATTTGCCGGATCTTCCTGCAAATAATGGAACGGTTAATCGAGGAGGAATGGGGGTTCGTGACAATCGTCAATGCTATACATGTGGGAGGATAGGTCACATTGCCAAGTTCTGTAGAACTCGATCAGAACCACCCGAAGGAAGACCTATGTTGCGAAGGCCATTCAACAACATGGAAGGAAGGGAGTACGACAATGAAGATGAGATCTTGCAGGGAAACGAAGATCACCAAGAAACTTGCCTCGCGGGCCTTACCGGGTTCCACTAAACGAAGAAAAAGGCGGGGGTTGGAAGAAGACAACGATTGGAAGCTCATGGAGGGAGCAAGAAACAAGCACGATTGATTGTCACAGATGGGATGATGGAAGGACACAAGGTGAGAGTCCTAATTGATCCCGAGCAACTGAAAATTTTCTATCACGATCCATTTTGCAATGAAATTAGGATTGAGTTTGATGAAGGATGAGAGTGAAGAAGTAGAGTTGCCAAATGGGCAAACTGAACCAATTGAGACATTAGCACGGAGTGTAAAACTAGCCATAGGCGGGTACTAGGAAGAGATTGAATGGAGAAAAATCCGATTAGCTCGATATGATGTCATCCTAGGAATGCCGTGGATGGAGCAATACAATCCGGAGGTAAATTGGAGAAAGAAAGTAGTAAAAAGTAGTGGATGGAAGATTTACGGAGATAGAAGCAGATCTTAGAATAGAAGCTGTCCTCTCTTTGTGATTGGTAAGACTGCCATTTCTAGAGGTGATGTATGTTTCTTGGGACTTATAAGAGATGTTGCTGGTTCTAAGGACAATCTATTCATTCCGGAATCATTGAGCGATATTATTTCAGAGTATCAGGATGTCTTCCCAGATGATCTACTTGCAGGGTTTCCACCTAAGAGGCGTGTAGATCACAAGATTGAAGTGATACCCGGAAGCACTCCAACGTGCAAAGCTCCATACTGTTTGGCTCCAAATGAGTTGGAGGAATATAAAGCTCAAGTGGAGGAGATGTTGAGAAAGGGGTTCATACAACCAAGCATTTCACCTTATTGAGCCCCCTGGCCGTTGTTTGTGAAGAAGAAGGATGGGAGTATGCGAATGTGCATTGACTATCGTGGGTTGAATCAACAAACGGTGAAAAAAAGTATCCATTACCAAGAATGGATGATTTGTTTGACCAACTTCAAGGAGCCAAGTACTTCACCAAACTAGATTTGAGGAGCGGGTACAATCAAATACGAATTGCAGATGAAGATGTGCAGAAGACGGCCTTTTCGCATTAGGTATGGTCACTTTGAGTATCTAGTGATGCCTTTTATCTCACCAACGCACCTCATTTCATGGGATTAATGAATGATATTTTTCGTCCTTATTTAGATAAATCTGTTATTGTCTTTTTGGATGATATTTTGGTATATAGTACAACCTTAGAAGATCATAGGCGACACTTACGAGAGGTACTCCAGGTTTTGCGAGAGAATGAGTTATATGCCAAAGCTTCAAAATGTGAATTTGGCAAATCATAAGTAGATTATTTAGGCCATCGAAATCACAAATGAGGGAATCCAAATGATGAGTGAGAAGATAGAAGCCATACAGAAATGGACAGCCCCAGAGGATCAAACTCAACTAAAGAGTTTTGTAGGTCTTACAGGATTTTATCGTAGATTTGTTAAAGCTTTTGCACGCCTTGCCCAAGCCTTAACATCTATGCTAGGGATAGGTTAAAAATGGAGATGGGGAACAACACAAGAGTTAGCCTTTCAAGCACTGAAAGATGCTCTTTTGAATGCACCTATTCTCAAGTGGTATGATCCTAATCGACCGATCAAGTTGGCGACCGATGCATCGTGGTACAACAAAGGGGTGGAATTCTTCAACGAGAGTGGGAGGATGGTTGGCACCCGGGTTGCCTTTTTTCTCCCAAAAGTTGGTGGCAATTGAGCAGAACTATCACACGACAGAACGAGAGGAGTTAGCTATTGTGCTTGCCACAAAGCATTGGAAACATTACTTGGGAGATAAGGAGTTTGTGGTGGAGACGGATCACAATCCATTGGTGTATTTGGAGACTTAGAAAGATCTCTCCAAACGACAAATTTGATGGGCAGAATGGAGACAATACTTCAACATGAGGATAGTGTATGTGGAGGGCAAGAAACAACTTGCGATGCTCTCACTTGATGCCGTGTCTCAACAACATCACGTAGGTAAAAAAATCAAGTTGATTGGTGGTCTCAAATGATGGCCGCAACAAAGGAGGATGAGGAGATCATGAAAGCACTTCAGCACGCACGGCAAGGAAGGTTCGAGGTCTAGCATTTCAGGAGCAGCGTATATGGATCCCACAAGATCCAAATTTACGCACAATGATATTGTCAGAAGGCCACAATACAGCCATTGCGGGGCACGTGGGAGCTGAAAAGACTTTGGAGAGCATACAACGAGTGTACTATTGGCCAAGGATGCGGGAAGATGTGGAGGCATATGTTGGAAGTTGTGTCGCATGTCAACAAAATAAGGCGGGGAATCAAAAACTAGCAGGTTTATTACAACCTCTTCCCATTCGTGAACAACGATGGGAACATGTTACTATGGATCTAGTATGTGAGTTACCAAAAACCTCTTTAGGACATGATTCAGTTGTGGTCTTTGTGGATAAATTGAGTAAGATGATACACATCCGACCTACCACAAAGACAGTGACGGCACCTTAACTTGCTCATCTGTACCTAGAAGCAGTTTTTGTGAATCATGGATTAAGCAAAGTCTTAATCACAAACAGAGGAACTCATTTTACTAGTTTGTTTTGGAAAACCTTGTTTGGTTTGTTCAAAACTAAGCTAGCTATGTCCACAGCGTATCATCATCCTCAAACGGATGGTCAAACAGAGAGGCCAATAGAACAATAGAGGATATGTTTGAAGATTCACTTGGGAGCAACAACAAGAATGGGATACTCTTCTGACTCTAGTGGAATTTGCATATAACAATTCTGTTAATGCATCCACAAAAGTGTCTCCATTTTATCTGATGTATGGTGCTCATCCTTTGACACCTTCCCAGTTTTGTTGAGAATTCCTAAGGGGCAGGAATTTTCAACCAAAGTTGCGGCAGCCAATGATTTTGTGGAGCACATACACAAAAAGCGATCGCATCAAGCAAAGGAGAAGTTGGTAATTGCTCAAAATCGACAAAAGCAATATGCAGATGCTCATCGCAGGGAGGTGAATTTTCAAGAAGGAGATCAAGTTTGGCTATCGACTACCAACTTGTCACTTGTAGGAACACCAAAATTTAACCCTCGATTCATCGGTCCCTTTTGTGTGTTGAAACGTGTTGGCGAGGTGTCTTACAAGTTAGAGCTCCCGTTGCATATGAAAATACATCCCGTATTTCATGTGTCACGATTAAAAACATGTACCACGTCCCCAAGCAGTTCACAAATCCAAAGAATCCTCCTCCTTTACCTACTATGGTAGCGCATCAGGCGAGAATTCGAGGTTGACAAGATTCTCAAAAAACGGATTCGGGGTTACAAATACCCAAAAACGGAGTATTTGGTACAATGGAAGGGATATCCATCATATGAATCAACTTGGAAACCGGAAAAGAACTTAGCCAATGCACCTTTGATCGTTCAAGAGTTTGAACGTGTGAGCAACGGCGGACGTTGCATCTTAAAAAAGGGGAGATTTGTAACCATCTTTAGTTAGTGAGAACTAAAGTAGAGGTTACGCAAGGAGGAGATATATAGTCTTGAGTTGACTATTAGTGGAGTATCTAAAGGTGCCACGTCAGCAATCCGTGTGCTCTTTAGATTGTGTGTTAGTTAGTGTGTTAGTTGGAGTACACGTCAGCAATCCGTGTGCTCATAGGGATGACCGCCACATCATCGATCCACGAGGAATTGAGTGGATGGTGGTTGTGTAACCTTATCTTGTTTATACCTTTTTGAGGACTATATATAGAGAAAGAGAAACCATTGAGTTATCTCTCAACTTCAAAATTCCTTGAGCTATTCGAGTGGTCTCTCCTCACTTCCCTAGTGTTACACTTCTTATCTAATTGGTCTGATCTGAACAAACTCCTCATGCAATGTAGTCCAGTCCCTTGCTAGTAATCTCCAAAATCTATCTACCACCTATGTCCAACACGCCACCCTCTAGTATAACGTAGTCACCATCATGGAAGTAAGAAAAACAAGAAACACACTAACTCATCCATGCAATCACGTGCCAACCGATCAAGCAGTAAGAAATAAACACGTCTAGCTTCGTCATGTAGTGCACGAGGAAGCCTATGGAATAAATGTGGACATGGGAATCTAGTCTCAAAGAGTCCTAAAATAGAACCTACATCACTCCCAAAATCCGATCATTATACCTAAAATGATCAACGAAGTAATCGATGTAATTGGATGTTTCATGAAGTGACAAATGTTGATGTCGATGTGATTGTCTTCCTCATGTGCGCATCCTTAGTAGTCCAATTATAATCTTTGTGCATCTTTCACACGTGGATCTTTACCCCTTGTGAGTTAAAGAGATGATAACACACCTGACATGATGTATCACGCATTGCTTTTGGCACGGCCATGAGCGGAAGTGAAGCTATAGCTAGCACAAAGAAAATGATAAGGACAATGAGCACTCTATCATCTATCTCGTACCACCTCTACAACCCACTGATATCCCACATCACATGGAGAAATGCTAACTATGAAAATCCTAAAATCTAAAAATATACATAATATTTTATTTAGATCCCTATAATTTTCCAACTAGGTCCCAATACAACTAATGCAAGAAAAGAAAAAAATTGGAACAAAAAAGACCTGACTCATATGTCCAATTTGAGAAAAATTACTCAAAATTCACTCAAAACCCAAAAAAACAAAAACATTTGTATCTTTTTATATCATTCTCCATAGTCTTCAATTTAGGTACCAATGGAACTGAATTGAAAGTCAAATATTAAAGTTAATATTAATTCAAATATAACCAAGTCCCCCTTCAATGTGTTTCACAAGTATAATTTAGAGTAAAATTTTATTTAGTATAAGGTTAGCTTTCATCCAATCATCTTTGCAGATAAATTTTGAAAATGTTTGCGCTAATGTTTTTTTCTTCTACCTGCAAGTCCTCTTGATTCCAAATTTCATTTATGCTTTAAATTCAATATCTAAACTCTAAATATTTTTCAAGATCCATTTGGAGTGTAACTTATTGCATGTTATTTGTGTTAGGAGTTAACTCAAGTCTTGAGTAACTCTGGTTAGTTTGACTATATTTAGTTAGACTAGGGCTAGTGCTAGTACTACTATATAAGAAGGTTGGCAGAAACTCTCTGTGGCACAATTAGGGTATTCAATAAAGTGACTCTGTGTGTTCCGTGGACGTAGCATCACTAAAGTGAACCACGTATTTCATGTGTCGAATCTTGATTGTATGTTTGTTTTCTTCGTGTATTCCTGTTTCGGACCAACAATTTGTACTTCTTTTGGATCATTATATTATCTTTACTGAAAGTATTGACTATATAATGATCAGTTTTATTTTTTTACATAAAATCTAGGAAGATTAAGATATTTGTCCAACATAAATATGATCACTCGCAAAACAAAAATACAAACATACATATAAACATAATTATTTTACAAATAATTCGGTTTTCTTCTATACATTCTTCTTATCATCTATCTCAAACATAGAAAATTCCAATTTTGATTATTGCAATACAATAGAAATCGTTTTCTATTGTATTATAATCACATCACCACCTACATCACAACAAACATTGGATTGGCGGGTCTCTAATGTATTTTTCCCTAAATTTTTTAATCAAATAGCTCAAATTCTATTTTAAAAAAAATTATTACAAAAAATTAAAATTTACACTCTTGGGAATTTTTATGCTGAATAAAAATAATTTTTTGGCTATGAAAAAAAAATTACCTTTTATAAAAGTATCAAAAAATATAAACATGTAAATATTAAACATGAAAATTTTTTACTATTAGATAAAAATAATTACAATGAATACAAGAAGGTTCCAAATAGTTTCTTCCTATCAAATTCCTTCTGAAATGAAGGAATAAATTGAAAATTTATCATTATGTTATTAAATTTTGATATATTAAGTAATTTTTCTATTAAAATGAATAGCATGTCAATAAAAGATATATTTTACTTTCTTGAAATGAAAAGATTACAGGTAAAAATTTATAACCTGAAAATAGTGTTAAGGTTTGTAAGTCAACTTAAGTTATGAATTTAAATCAAAATAATTTCTATACATTAAATTTGTCCAATTTTCTTCAAAAATATAGTCAAAAGAGAATTGGATGTGAAAAAGGAAAACAAAAATTTCAATTGCAATGTTTTCTTTCAATGTATTATATATTTAGTATTTTACCTATAAATATAATAATATGTGGGGATTTTCTAGATGAATGAAAAATATAAAATTGTTCAGTTTTTATTTCTTTCTTGTGAACGATTTATTATTATGGGATCTGCAATGGATGATGATGACATACTTTTCATAAAATAACATGGAAAAAAATTCTAAATGATCAGTGACATTAAATAATTTTTCAATCCATGAATCTTTTCAATCTTCTATTTTTAATTCTTTATCATAAAACTCAAAGACCATAAATCTAACGACCATGTTTTGAGCTGTAATATATCATAAAAATATATAATTACTTTTTTGATTTTTTAATTTCAAATATTAATGTAGCTTAAAAAATTACATCGTAAATTCTTACTTGATGGGCACATTATATACAGCCTATATAAAATTCTGTTATTATCAAATCTGATTAAATTCGAATTGAATTTGATGTAACTTTCAAACTGAAAAATGTCAATTTCAGGAGAAGATTCTTTCCAATGTTCAATACATAAATTGGATTTCATCGGCAAAAGTAAAAGATTTTCATATTATGTTTATTTGTAATGATATCATAAGGTGGAATATTTTAGAAATATTTGATATGCTATCATTGGGCATTAGAGCACTTCTAGATATCTATATGGATTGGGTTGGCTTGAAGGATGACGTTCAAAACATTTTCAATACTGTCTTATATACATCTATTTTTAGAGAGCTTAGAGAATTGATTGACCTTTATCGAGTCTCATTCTTTTTGTACGATTTTTCTATGGTTCACATTCTTCTCTCTTCTATGAGCATAGCTTTTCAAAGGAGTGAGTCATTGTTCTACAGTCTGTTGTTGATACTCTACAAGGAAATCTTTTGGGAGGATCTCTTTTCGCCATGGCTTCTTATAGAGCTTGTCTTTCTATTACTTTGGTTGTGCCACGTGGTGTGTTTCACTCCTTAGTGGATGATATACACATTGTGGGCAATGTAGACCACATTAGGCAGATCTTTGATTACTTGACTTTTGAGCCTCATATGGTAGGCTTGAGAGTCAAGGTGTCAAACTGTATGGCATTGGTCATTACTCCTCATTTCTAGCTTTCACATGGATGTATAACATCTACAAACGGCTTACATATTCTAAGAGTGCATGTAGGGTATGAGGATTTTGTTTCATGCTATCTAGTGATGCACTTGCCCAGGATGTATTGCATGTAGATGACCTTCCTCTACTAGGGGATCCGCAAGTGGCGTTTGGTATACTCTACTCTAGTTTCATGAAGAAAGATGTTTTAAGAGTGTACCTTGTGGCCAATTAGAGTGTAGATTTTCTGTCTCGAGTGATAGCATCACCATTATGAATGATACTTCTGATTCATTTTATGAACCACCCTTCAAATCCATCCAACATTCAGTATAAAATGAACCACATGCACCGGTTCCGTTCAACATATATGTGGAAACTAGAATGATTTACCAAAAGAAGAGAGTGTGGAGTGATTTTATCTATTAGAAATCATGGTGAAGAGTATTAGAAAAATGTTATAGGATCACCTTGACCTTTTGTCATTCCTATTTTGAGAGATTGGATTCTTATTATATTTACAAACTCATCGACCCACCTACCTTCTTCACACCGTTTGTCCTTCATCCACATTCATATCATGCTTGACAACCTTTGATAAAAGGATCATGGGTGTCTTCGGTGACATCATCGGACAAGAGACCTTTGAATGTATGATGTGAGATTTGGCACAAAGACACACATCTTTGCTGATTTAGCATGGAAAGGTAGGCTTATTATCCATGGAGGAAATTACATCTATAGCATTTTTGGCTAGTTGAGCACTCCGGAACCTTTGTTTTCTTCTCGATTTATGACTGAAGATATGCCCATCCTTGAGATATATGTGAGAGATGTGGATGGGAGATCATTTCCTTAACATACACTATTACCATATACAAGAAATACTTTAACCTTGGATGTTCGACATGAGCTCCATTCTTTTTTCCTTTGACCACCGATTGGACTAAAGTTTTACAGTCTACATTGATGTATCAATACTTTCAGCAAGCTTTACATTCACTCTTAGTAGATCCGGCCATTCCTTGTACTAGTAGGGCTCGTCTACGCTTTTGCTCTAGCAAATGTGCACACTTGTGGATCTTGGCTTGACCATGCATAAGGGCTTTCCGACTTGCACTAGCTACTTTTTCCAACAATGATAAAGTTTCACCTTGGCTTAGTCCACCCATCTACATCTTCATTACTCATCTTTGAGTGTGGTACTACCTTAGATGCAATAGGGTTCCATATGACTCATTGTCTATTTGGATGGCATAGAATAGAAACTCATGATGATATTAAGGATGTGGTGTTTGCTATGGTGCAAGAGGGTGGATACCTCACATTGGTATGCCTTGAACTTGACTTGGATTAGCGTAGACCTTTACTTGATTCGGAAGGATTAGGTTATTATTGCAAATCTTGTGGTTACATATCTTACACGTGACACGATTTCGGAGGGGATGATTACCTATTCTCTCGGATGAGCTACGAGTGGAGTAGCAACAACCAAGGTCTCCAAGTATAATGGTATGCATAGAGTGTTCACATCTTTGTTCTTGTAGCTTTGGAGTTATATGAAGCTATGGACATCGACTTCAACATGTTCGGGAGAGAGTGCATGAGAGCCTACAACACTATGTGATGTGATTATCACTCTCTTTACCTTCTTCTATAGGTTATTTTAGGTAATTTGTTTCCACTACTCTATAGAGAACATTAGATGGTGCAATCAGTTTAGGTGATGATTCTTGGGATGCTAGTGTTGTTGTTAGTAGACCATTTGACTTAGATAGCTAGTTGGTGGAGTTTCACATTGTGATGCTATAGCCACCCGCATTGATGGGTCTTCCCATAATTTTTGTTATCTTACTTTGAAATTTGCTTACCCTCGATTTAATTTCCAAAATGGGACCAAGACTAAGACCACGTGAATAGAAGATGAGACGAGGCCATCCGAAGAACTCATTCTGCGAAGATTAATAAAACCTACCGATGGTCCATTGAACAACTTTTGTTCAAGTAGAGACCTCAAAGACAATCCTCCAACATACAGAAATGCTACCACTCGGATTTGAACATTTGGTCGATCATTTGAACATATATGTTCAAATTACGAAGACTTCGAGTTTCTTCCTACTGCGTTTTACATGATACCTCTAGAAACACTGGCATCTGCAAACGCAAGCCAAACAATCGAGAGCGCGAGCCATTTTACAGTTGGCAAGTAGTTCAGGTACCAGGGGACGATCCTGACTGGTTGTTGCTTGGCTGCTGACTTGGTCATGATAATGTTGGTCGGAGTAATATAGCACTTGGTCATTTACAATCCTTCCTTTCGACCGACTTGATTACTCCAACGGCAACAGTTGGTCGCATGTCGCGCACGGCGAAGCGACCCAGAGAAGGGTACCCAGAAAATGTCTCCACCGTCATGGGCTTGGTGGGTTTCATTTTCACAACGCCGGCATCTCCATTCTTCAAGAATTTGGGCTCTAGTTCTAGTTCCTCTCCGGACTGACGATCGACTTTGGAGACAATTTTAGCGAACTTGACAGCGACGTGAGAAGTGTGACAATCGAGCACTGGTTCGTAGCCGTTGGCAATTTGACCCGGGTGGTTCATGATGATCACCTGGGAGGTAAAACTCGCGGCCGCCTTAGCAGGATCGTTTTCCACATCCGACGCTACGAATCTTCGTTTTGAAATCCCTCATCGAGACGTCGCTTACACTGGCACCCACGTTGACACCGGGCAGTGCTTCGGCCAGAGCTTCGTGATGCATTTCTACGGACATGACCTCCGCCGTCATTCCAATCGGTGCAAAGCACACCGTCATACCGGGCTTGAGCACTCCAGTCTCCACCCGTCCCACTGGCACGGTTCCTATGCCTCCGATCTTCTATACGTCCTGAAGGGGCAATCTCTGGCTCGCTCAAGTTGCCCAAAGCTTCCAGAAGTGTCGGGCCTTCGTACCACTCGAGGTTCTCGGACGATCATGTTGTCTCCCTCAAATCCTGAGATGGGGACGAACGGGATGGTTGCTGGATTGTATCCCACCTTTTCCAAGTAGCCTGACACCTCCTGCTTAATTTCCTCGTATCTGTCCTGGGAGTAAGGGGGAGAGGTGGCGTCCATCTTGTTGCAGCAGCAGATCATTTGGTTCACTCCCAAAGTGAAGGCCAACAGAGCGTGCTCTCGAGTCTGCCCATCCTTGGAGAACCCAGCTTCAAAGCCTCCTGTGGTCGAGTCGATCATGAGCAGAGCGCACTCGGCTTGAAGCGCTTGTCAACCCCTCCCAGCTTGTAAATCAGGTGACCGGTGGTGGTCGACTTTCCTGAATCGGCATGGCCGATGACGACGATGTTGATGTGAAACTTCTCCTGAGCCATTCTGCTAGTTTCCCTCCCAAAACGCTGAAGCTGGAATCTCCAACTGTCGCTAAGCAAGAGACAAGAAGTTTTAAGCCTTGGCCTGGAACTGGAGGAGCAGCAGAAGGCCAAGGAGGAGAGTGAGTTTGTTCACAACACTCCAGCAATTTGTAGTGTTTCAGACCGACTAAAGATCAGTATACACATGTAAAATGTAGACAAGATATGGGCTATAAAATCTAAGGCTTCGTGCAAGTTCTGAATAATCAAATCGTACGTGATGAAAATACAATGTAAAGTTTACAAGCATTCATCTCTTTCAGAAACTGAGCCATTTGAAATAAAACCTATGGCACGAAACTTTCCGTGTTTGTACTGTATAAGATTGCGGAAAATGTTCAGTATGTAAGTAAGTGAGGTCTTAAGCAAATTAAGCCAATATCAAAACACTCGACGGACTGAATGGTTATGCTACGTACCCGGATATCCCATCAACATGGGAAACTTCACTGTTACCTGCACTTCTGCAATTTTAAGTGAGGCTCATATTCTGAACGCTAATTGCAGTTCTACGTAAAGAAATTTCTTTTACCCTTTGATCGTTGAGGACAAGAAAATGATTTATAGTGGCAGTTTCAACTGTAAAGATATTGCTGATTGCAAAGTATCCTTCTCCACGTGAATCTTCCCTTCAAAACTACAGAGTTTTCTTCGTTGAAACGTGAGGATCACCGAATGATAGATTCATGAACTGCTCTGGCCTTTTCACCACCGTTAAAGCATGTGCCATCCTGCTCCTCGAAAAGGTTATGACCAATCACGATTTCGGCTTAGTTGGCGATTGGCATCGCACTCGGGAAATATTCTAGTCAGGATCGAACGAATAGTTTGAAACGATTACAGCAAAGCACTGATTTTGGATTCCGCGCTACACATGCATTTACAGACCTCGTCATTCACATTACTAACATGACGCTATTATGAATTAACCTCTACATCGACATCTCCTATCTCAAAGTCCCAGTCCATGTCTATTTACTTAGCAGAAAACGCGCGACACATCGTTTTGATCATAGGATGCCCACTACATACCACGACTCAGTAATAGGTTCCCTCTTTACATTATTTGTTTCAGCTTTCATTGACTCTAGTTAAAACCTCCCTGCTCGAGACGATTGTTTGTTATAATTGATTCATCTTCTCACTAGATAGTTCCGCTGTAGATTTTGGCATGTTGTGTTATGTTCAATTATTCATATCTGTAATATACTCAATATGCAAAGCTCATATTCACTTCCTCCTCGTACGATGATTAAACATTCAGAGTTCATGCCTTTACAAGAATGCCTGTATTAAGACTATAGCATTATTGATATCAGGATGAATCGTTCTCAATTATTTTTCCTTCCAAGTAAAGATGACTGAATTTCCCATGGGACAGTACATACTTATATACAAACCAGAGTCACTGGATCAGGTGATTATATCGTAGCTGTCATTTCTTGGAACATAAAATTAAAGTAAACTTGTAGGAAGTTGTCCGTTTTTTCATAAGCATATGCCGTGAACATATGCTTATGCAAGAACGAATTTTCAGGGCGGAACGAATGATAACTGAAGCCGAGAGGAATTGAAGGCATAGAACCTGAGGCCAACTCTGCTAAGAGGCATGATGAATTGATCACGACGTGAAGGATAAAACGCCAAGTTTTCTACAAGCCTTCCATGCTTTGTTCTTTGTTTATAATCATCATTTTCAGGTAATGTTTTATAGTGTTGTGATTTCTACGGGTAATCAGCTTTAGGCAAGTCTAAGCGACACTATCAGTGACTGTATTTGCTTTCCTTTCCTTGCTCCAGCATGTTCGGAAGCTTCTAATCTCTAGGCAAACTTCATCATGTGATTTAGTGACACACATGTATCCGACGTCCTTACAGGGATCATTATCCAACCTGACGTTCAACCGAGCCTCAGCTGTTAATACAATCGCTGTTCACAATATCAGTCTGGGATCAAGAAAATGTGGATTCGCTAGTTAGAGATCACGACTTCATACTCAAAACTTCTGTCATCTTAACTAGCTGCGTTTGAGGGTACAACCTACACCTGTATTCAACTGGATAAACCTATATAATATTCTCCAGCCCGCATCACGAGGATCCTGTCTCTGACGATCGTCAGAGACAGGATCGTTTATGTTGCATTCCACAACAGAATGTATTCAAGTGGTAGCAAATTCCGACATGATGCATTTCCCACGGCCACTAAAACACACAGCAAAGAGCCTGGCATAGGGAGTTGGGGTAGCAAGCCTCCAAGATCCAGTCCCCAGACTCATTTTGGCGGTTAGGCCACATAATGCCAAACTGAGGTCTCATGGAACCGAAATAGCTGAGGTGCTGGCGCAAAACAGGCTCAAGTTATGGCAGTGCTCTAAACCGATTTCGCACGCACTATGAATCTGCTGGCTGAAGATGCTGTAGAAATTTACCAGTATGGATACGTGGGTAAGTTTCTTTCATCACTGTCACTGTCACATGAATAAAACAAATGTTCCATCCAAAGGTAACTAGACAGCCACTATTACTGTCACATCCGGTTATCTTATCTGTTAGGTCATTCTCGCCAAGTTGAAGGTACTTAATTTTTCATTAGGTAGCAACAATCCGTGATCTATCTTTTGAGTTATGAAGCGGTGGAAACTGGCAAAGCAATTGGTGAAAGGACATCGGTCACCCGAACTCAGGTCCTAAACACATCTTAGAGGACAGATAAATAAACGAGGATTTTGAATGTGGAAAAATATAGCTTGATATCAAGACCTTAATACAAATCCTCTACTCTCAAAGCTTCATACTTTAACCTTTATTACCTCTACTCATCCATGCGAGGAGCTGCATCTCCTACAGTAACGTCTTGCGTTGCCCCAGGCTGAGATACATTGCCTCTTGATTGCAATCGTTCCCTGCCTCTTCCTGAAATCAATTTCTCCGGTATGGTTCCTCTTGAGAGACTTTCTGCTTCTCTGAAGGTATGTACCTCAGCGTGTTCGCTCTTTGGGTTCCCGGTCTTTCTTATCTGGCCTGTGAATTGCAACTATTGGATTCCAATGCAAGGGCTACTGATCATGACTGTGAATCTTAATCAAATGAGGTGGCATATGAAGACTCTATATCACTGGCTACCGTATTTTACAAGTGACAATCTCATCTATTTGGCATATTTAGACCTGCTGGAGTCTATTGGACAGTGAGCCTGAGTTTGAAATGGCGGGTATTGAAAGCATTTCCGATTCGACCTCGAATTCGGATGTTCGAATGTCCTGATGTCAAAACTGTCAAAGTGCTGCTGCTCACTTCTTCTTGGCAGCTGATTTCGTGACCTTGGCGCCAGAAGGTTCCTTCTTTTCGACCGCCTTGATAACTCCGACTGCCACAGTTTGTCTCATGTCGCGGACAGCGAATCGACCAAGCGGTGGGTACTCAGCAAATGTCTCCACCGTCATGGGCTTGGTGGGAATCATTTTCACAAATCCTGCGTCTCCATTCTTCAAAAACTTGGGCTCTTTCTCGAGCTCCTTCCCAGAGCGACGGTCCACCTTGGTCATAATTTCAGCGAACTTCACAGCAATGTGGGAAGTGTGGCAGTCCAGAACTGGCGCATACCCGTTTCCAATCTGTCCAGGATGGTTCATGATGATGACCTGGGACGTGAAGTTGGCGGCCTCCTTCGCAGGGTCATTCTTGGAGTCCGAAGCGACAAATCCTCGCTTCAAATCCTTCACTGCCACATTCTTCACGTTGAATCCGACGTTGTCCCCAGGCAAGGCCTCTAACAGAGCCTCGTGGTGCATTTCCACCGACTTAACCTCCGTGGTCAGTCCGGTCGGGGCGAAGCACACCAGCATACCAGGCTTGATCACCCCGGTCTCGACACGACCCACGGGCACAGTTCCAATGCCTCCAATCTTGTACACATCCTGGAGAGGCAACCTCAGAGGCTTGTCAGATGGCCTCTTTGGCTCGGACACGTTGTCCAAAGCCTCCAGAAGAGTCGGTCCCTTGTACCAGTCGAGGTTCGTGGACCTCTCGATCATGTTGTCCCCCTCGAATCCCGAGATGGGCACGAACGGGATCTTGTCGGGATTGTACCCGACTTTCTTCAAGTACGTCGACACCTCCTTCTGAATCTCTTCGTACCGACTCTTGGAGTACTTCGGGGTGGTGGCGTCCATCTTGTTGCAGCAGCAGATCATTTGCTTCACTCCCAGAGTGAAGGCCAACAGAGCGTGCTCGCGGGTCTGTCCATCCTTGGAAATACCAGCTTCAAAACCTCCTGTGGTGGAGTCGATGATCAGCACGGCACAGTCGGCCTGAGATGTTCCTGTGATCATGTTCTTGATGAAGTCCCTGTGACCGGGAGCATCGATCACGGTGCAGGAGTATTTGGTGGTCTCGAATTTCATCAAGGCGATGTCGATCGTGATACCTCGCTCGCGCTCAGCCTTGAGCTTGTCAAGCACCCACGCGTACTTGAAAGACCTCTTGTTCATCTCAGCTGCCTCCTTCTCGAAACGCTCGATCACACGCTTGTCGATACCTCCTAGCTTGTAGATTAAGTGACCAGTAGTGGTCGACTTTCCTGAATCGACATGGCCGATGACCACTATGTTGATGTGAAACTTCTCCTTACCCATCTTGCTAGCTCACCAAACTGGAAAGGTGATCTGCGGACTGAGATTAGACGAGAACTTGACTGACAGGCTCCTCGAGCGTCGGTACCAGAGGCGAAGACGATGGAGTCGGTTGATTGTTTACACAAAAGGGAGCCCATTTGTAGTTCTCGTCATCGAGTATGAATCGGCGTGACTGTCCGAATCCATGCACTAGATGGATTGACTGAGTTCAAACTTTTCATGCCGACGTGCAAGATGCTTCGTCGGAGGAAGGAGAACAATTTTGTCTTTGTCATCATTATCTGGAGAACTGTATCTTCCTCTTTACCCGCACTATCGCTCTCGCAGTGGCATCTACCTACAAGTGTCACCATAGAAATACATTCATCATATTTCTTCCTGGTACAGCAATCTACATGAACTCTTATTGACCTAGTATTTTACTAAGTCTATCAGTTGTTAGCCTGAAATTCCCTTCATCATTATTCAAGCCTTTACATAGGCCCTCCGCCTACTCTATCTAGTAGTTTATCCGCGTCGCCGCGGGTTTAGGTCATGAAGATCATGCTTCTACATCGTGTGCCCTCGCCGCTTGGACCGACCTTCGTTCAATGTTAGGGGACCTTCCATTTTGGAATGGAATAAGTCTCTTCATTGAGTCCTTCAATGCAGAGAAAAAAGAACTCCCAACCGAGTTTCAATAGCGGGCATCAATGAAATATTCGAGACGTGCTGAAACTTTAGCCTCTTGCTCTTCTACTGGCCTACCGTAAGAGGACAGAGTGGAGTCAATAGTTTTCAACTTCCCTGGTCGTCATGTCCTCACATACTGCTGCCTGTAGTTTTCCATCATCATTTTAACAACACTGATGAACTACAAGCCCTTATCTGCTACTCAATCATTGTAAACCAAAGGAGACTCGGTATATTTTCTTAAATTTTCATACTCCCAATTTCAGTCTTGTAAATTCTTCATAACTGCCGTAATCTATATAAGCATTCATAATTGCTGTGTGATAGAATTAAAACCGTAATTCTGTTGATCAAAAGATTAAGGTTAACGAACACACACCAGCTCCCGAAAGCTCGTTCCGGTATCTTACAATACGTTTGCGAGTCCTTACTGGCTGTCGAACTCAATGAGCCTATAAAGAATTGCTTAGGACTCATGTTGCTAATATGATTTTCAGATCAACGAAGGCTGACCACCTTCCTCGCATGAAACTACGTCAAATTCGTACGTTGTGACCCTTATCTAGTAAACGGCTTGTGTCTGAAGAACATACGGCAGACCAAGTACGACTTTGTACGGCACTGTTGGCAGTGGACGGTTTAATCCAACGGCTGAATGTCAAAAACCTTTTCTGTTCATAATCGTGGCACACTGAGTGATTGCCAAATGCTGGGAAGATGTTCCGAATCTGGTCTGAGCTCCATCAGGTCCCGATCAAACCATGTAAACAAACACCAACTAGATAATAAAACAGTACATTAGTTTTTGGACAAGGTGTCCAGGAAAGGTCTGGGATCTTTCCTTTTAGTGCTTAGTCTGAGCTTATATCTACGGAGATACTTACCTTTAAGAATAGAATTTACTTTAAGCATAGATCCCCGTCGATTAGTTTTGTCCGGACAATATCTCGAGCTCTAACCATGTGGACCAGTCCCAGCCGAGAACTGGTTGCCTTTGGAATCTCAACCAAGCAATTTTGGAAATAAACCACCAGCTGGAAACCAGCTAGGAAACCCTAAACCTGTAATAAAAATGGCCTGGTCCGATTTGGGCAAGGATTACTTTATGTTTGCTAATGTAATTTTGCATGCTAAATTAGCAGGATGATATTTCGCCCAACCGGATGTTAACGGGACGTTTTCAAGATGAATTGGAACAAAATCCGGCATTGATTGCAATAATGACAATCTACATGACATGGAAAATGCAGATCAAGCCATGTCTCAACAGATGGAGACTTTTAAAATAACCCATCTGCTATCACAGTCAAAATCAGAAAACGAAGTAGAAATACTTTTAACATTTGAAAGCGCAAACATCGCCCGATGACCACGATGTTGATGTGAATCTTCCCGTCAGTCATTCTGCTAAGTTACTGCTGGAGAAAACTTGAACTCGAACTGGAAGCTGGAGGCTCCTTAGTGTTCGAAAAGCAAAGGCTGAAATGTCTTGTTGGAAGAGAGGGATGTTGACAGGAGTGCAGAACAGAAGGCGATAGAGAAGATTGAGTTTCTTGACAAAAAGCAGCCAATTTTGTAGTGTTTCAGACTGACTTTGCACTGGACTAAGCTCTTGCACTGTAGATACAACGAAGTAGGAAATTAATTTCCTCATGTGTACGTGCACGATGCATGCGAAAACTGAAAAATCTTATCTGTCATGCATTGTGATATATGGTAAATAGCACGGCCGCTGTAGCCAGCAGCTCCGATAGCCATCAGAGTTTCTATTATAGGGCCCTTTTCATGCGCTTTTTCATTAGGAGTATCATGCGCCGCCCTTAAATCATGATTCAAATTTCTTATTGCTGAAAAATCGCAGCATCAGGAGTGCTGCAATATATCAGGACTTTCTATATAGATCTTTCCTGTTTTCGTATTCATACTCTAATGTCAGTGTTATTCATGTAGTTCTTCGTGTTATGGTTCATCATTAATGAATTTAGAACGAGATTCCATACAGCCAATTATTCCAAAATGAGCTCATACCATGTGACCGGACTACTGCATTTCTATGATCAGGTTTGACCATTAATCAATTCCATATGCATTCTAAAGCCCAAATAAACGCTGTTCACATGTGAAATATGCTTAAAGTAGGAAGGTTTCGTCAAGGACGTCACGATAGACTCGATACTAAAATAATGTCATATCACTGTTTGTGAATATGATTCTAATGTAATGGTAGACAATATGTTCCTCCACCGCGAGAAAGTTCTAAGTTTCTGTTAAGAAAAGTATTGCCACATCGAGTTTTACATTACAAATAAAATGAACGAGTGCGACATGTGCTGCAACAAGGAAAACATTCATACGCATCCCAGATTTCCCAAAACATTCAACTGGATTATTGTTTGTGAATTAGTCACTGCAAGAGAATTACCTGCGTCCTCTTCTCCTTTCACACACACACGGATATACAAGAGAATGGTACAAGTCTGACTGGGGCATTGGACCAAACGCGTAGCAAGGCGAATTGTAACATTTGAAAGACAAACGACGCTGAGAACTCTGGAACTGCGGTAATGGCGTTCAACGACTTGAAGGCAGTTTTTTTGAGTATTGAATCTACGAAGCAGTGGCATCGTGTCTTAGCAGTTTCCATTTCAAGTATATGGTAAGTTTTCTTGAAAATGGATAATCTACGAATTGGAAGTTCCTGTGGCCACGGTTAATATACACCAATCCGTGGAAATAACAATGTACACTGCAAACGCTTGAAATGATAGATTAATCTATCTGCTGTTTCCAAAGGAAGAGTCGCTGAAATTAACTTATGACATTCTCGGCATGTAATTTATTCGTGGGTAGATCTTAATGGTGTATATGCCACTTGCCGTCTTAGTAGCCTTTTGACTCCACGCGTGGGACAATAGAAATTTTTTACTACTCCGAGGCATGCTTCGTGTGACGACATTTTAATCTCCTGATATAGATCGCAAATTTAGTCGTCTTTCTCACCTTGATTTGCTGCGTCATATCACATAATTGGAATTGTCTGAATCAGTGACAGGGGTCTCAAGGAAATATATTTTACAGGCATCTTTTTGAACATCATATTCATCATTATTACGTGTGTTGGAGGAACGAAATAGAGTCCTCTTCATCCATACAGATTAATCTGCCCTAGTAGACTGAACTTTGAACACTGTAAAATAATGTTTCTTTCAGCTGCGAATAATCACAAATTAGTTGCTTGATGAATTGTATAAGATGACTGCTGGATTCTGCAAGGGAATATAACTTTAAATGTTTCTCGTCGTGTGATGGTCACAACATCAAGAGAAACTGTATATTGGATACATTATGGACTAATGCTGATCAATTGTAAAGCTGTGTAGAACTTCCGGCAGTTGGCCCATAGGCATCGCGAGTACTTGCCCTTTGATCAGATATATCGTTCTCATGAATCCGTCTTGTGTGTCCACGTTTCTTACTTCTACAGAACGTAGACTCAAGTTTCTAACGGGAGCTTCGAGAGCTTCCTGTTGGAATATGCACGACTAATTATAATATGTATGCAGTCCTAAATGCAGTGTCAGTATATATGGGGCTTGCATGAACCCTCAGCCTAAAGCAGAGATGTAGCTATGTAAAGAGTCGGTTGTTGAATCCAAATACGAACAGTTTATTTGCTCTCGACAAACTCGCCATTTTGATCTTAAACCATATCCATTAAAGATGTGTTTTCTTGTGCGTCGTAAAGCCATTTCCGGGCCTTACTACCCTGTCAAGCCAGAGAAGCACTACGTGCCTTCTTCCCAATATCGTGTGGGGACCTGCCTTAGCCGGGTCATATTCACAATCAGGTATACTTGCAACTTATGAATATATTCCATCTTTATTATCTCCGGATCATAAAAGTACAGTGATAGATCCAGGTGCAGAGTTTATTTTGGACGTCTTCACAGTAATCCATGTAAGTTCCACCTATAATTTGAACTGTCGATCACTTGGAAAACAACACGAAGACCATGATACTAAATCATGAGCACTATCACTTGCCGTTAAACTTGCTCAAGCTTGCAAGCATTCAGTTACTCTAATCATGAGATATTGAGTGAAATTTGCTTTAGATAATATATTAACCTCACTTGCATCCACTGACAGTATGGATCGGAATATCAGTGTACTCATTACTCTTCTATGTCCATTCGAAAGAAAATTTTCTACTTCAGCATTTAAGTACCTAGCCTTAAGCAGCTACCGTAAAACTGTAGATTATTGATGGCCATCACATAATATAGCGAATCCCTAGGTTAAATCTGCACTAGAAACAGCCTATCTCCTTGGTATAAGTGCGGCAACAAATCTTCAATATTCCTAAATGGGTCTCCTTGTAAACGTCGAAGAGCCTTGGAACTCAAAGTGGTAACATAAGAGAACACTTTATTCTAGTCTCGAATTTGGGTCAAGATCATTGATTTAATTACGCTTTGTGAATATGCGCTTTGAACTTCGGGTGGAAGGGTGACTGCAACTACTTTTGTTCAATTAATCATTGATATTCATTGTGTGGAATTCAATTGGAATTCAATTGAACACATTGAATTCCACTCACTAGGTGTTCATTGTCCATGGAAAATTTCACCTCTTTGGAAAGTATGTCTTATCAAGAGCTTAGTCGAAGTGCGAATCGCCAGAAAGCATAGTGAATCGCTTCTGGTGCGATGCCCTCTGTTCGATCCTGTCTTAATTAAGCAATTACAGTTTTCGAAGTTGCCGAATGGTGAGTTTTAGAAGTTGAATAGAAAAGTTATTTTTTGTACAGTTTAATACTATGGTAGGGAACCCCACGAGTATGTGGCATTTGGAAACCAGTGAATTTTAGGATATATTCAACAAGAGCAATGGCAGGTGAAAATCTACTAACTCAATCACCGACTGAGATGTGGCTTCAAGAAGTATTCGTACGAACTAGGCGGCTCTAAAAAAATAAAAGTATGTTGTGAGCACTTATAATAATCAGTACAATGGATGCCATGGGATGTCTGCTAAGGTCATAACGTTATAAGGACAAGTTTGTTGAGACATTTCTCTTGAACCTGACAACAACCACCTTCAACGGGAAAATTCAAAGCAAGTAGAAGTTTCAAGAGTAAAAAACTCTCCGGAACCTTGTCGCTTCACCCAAACAGGGCCATTACTGCTGGAGCAACGTGGTAGCAACGAAAAAATGGTACTAAATTCGAACGTAAGAGACGAAATTGACTTCCGCACAAAGTCAGACCTCAGTTTAACACTTGTTGACGACCTACAAACGGCACACATGGAAATGGAAATAAAACTGGAGCAGCGGAAGTTCTTGCCTGCGTGTTCAGAGGGTGGGTTGGATGAAGACCCGCCGTTACTGGTGTTGTTGCTGCGTAGTTGTAATGTCGATCAGAAGTCGTTAAGTTCGGAATCAAACGTGGCCTCTTGCCCGGGAATGCTGTTTTCTGGAGAACTTATGTTTGCCACATTGGGTATGTGCAGGAACCACATGCGGGTATGACATCTGCCTGTGTATAGCTCTGTTTGCAACGATTATATCCTCCTCTGTTGAGACACAACCTTATCACTAGCTTCTGTTTCTGTTGGCTTCAGGTCGAATTCTATCGCGACGTGCGTATACTGTTTGCCGTGGCTCTAGAAAGTTGGTTGTCAGTAATATATGCTGATATAACCTGTCCAGCAAGCATTGTCACGTTCCGACAGTCCTATCTGAAATTGAACGAATGCTGATTTTCTTAATTGGTGGGGCCCCATTGATGGGACGTTCCAAAAATATTGGTAAGCCGTTTTGTGTCCCGCACACGGTATTCTTTAGTAAAAGGCGAAAGAATAGTTCGCTCTGGGCTGAACACACGGCTGCTGTCGGAAAGAGTGTTCCGGCGCAGTTGATATAGGTCATAAAGGATAACTCTCTTCACATATCGTATGGGTTTAACCCTACCTTCCAGCGTGAGAGACCTACAGTGAAGTCAGGACTCAGGGAAGGTCAGTAGGCGTTCATATCACAGTTTGTGGTGTGACGATGGGGATGTCCACACTTTCCTAGAAACTTCTAGATCTTGCTTTCACAATTGCTAACTGCCCATTTAGAAAATACGAATGTGGTAACCATTATGTTCGCAGTTGAAGGTGGAAAACTGCGGAGATAAGGAGGAGACAAAAGTTTCCCAAGCATAGGCCCATTAACATTTGCCCATCCCAAATTCTCGTCTGGACTCTGAAGATGATGGCGGTGATCATGGTCCTGCTGTTTTTGTAATGGTGCAGAGGTTCATGAGTAATTGCGTCACTAAAATGGAGATCAAATGTATGGAAGTTTACCGGAATACTCAGTCCTTCATCTCTTGTCATCTTTTATGTTAAAAAAAGTGTACCCATTTCGTTTGATTGGATGACCCAACAAACGAAAGTGGTAAAGATGTGGCTAGCCCCCAATAAAATAGGAATGGGAAATATGTACTATTGCACCTAAAATATCTAGATGAAATGGTCTGTCTACGACGTCAGCATCCGAAGAATCTTCACTTAAATGTGATTGTTGTCCATTGCTCTACATATGGCAATGGAACAAATGGTTTAAAATAAACTATACAACATACTAAATAGAGTGATTTATGTTAAAATGCCGTAACAGTCTTTGTAGTGTACAACAAATGTGGAAAATTGAAACTGCATAGTCCCAAATGCTTTTGTAGAAGATGCTTCCTCTATACTGCTTTGTAGTCAGTACTTTTCACCCGGGTTTCGGGTTTTATTGATTTCTTCTATATAATTTGTAGAGTGTTTCCCGCAAAATGTATGTACCTGGAAGTGCACCATTTGTTTGTCATAATTTTTCCGGGGAATTATATCAATGGTCGAATAGTAAGGTCCAGTGGAAAGCCCAACGAGGCCACCGCGCCAACAAAACACGAAAGCTCATTGACTTGCTACCATTGGTCTCTCTCTGAAGGTCAGACCGGATAATGGTCCCACTTAATTTGGGAACGATGGTTAAGTCCGTGATTAGCATCCTACCATAAGCCTCCACTGTAAGAGCTGCTAATTTGTTTTCTTTTCTTCTCAGTTCTAAGAACGCACTACAACGAATTCTGTATGGTTCCCGTCAACTAGCACTCCATCTGCAGTTTTCGTGCCAGAACCCGAGACGGCAATCTGAGCAGATTTTTACTTTGCCACGTTTAAAATGTCCTTTAATTAAACACGTCCCCATGTCCAATTTTCTACTGAAGGGGAATTGTGGAATTTGAATTTACCCTGGTAAGTTACGATTCGGATCTTTCGTCTGCCAAGTGTCCATATTGTACACAGACCAGACAGTTGACATCCAGGGCATCCGGATTTTAGGAGTTTGATGCTCCAAGCAATGGTCGGGGCGATAATGAATTAAGATCGCATTCACAGTTCCTGAGTCCACTGATGCAGGTACTCTTCATACGAAGAGGTCGTGCTGAAGGAATAGTGTAGACCAGAACGGCTTTCAACGTGCTCTGTCACTATCAATTTGCAGCATTGCGCTTCCTTGTCGCCGTTTCTCTTCACTTGCTGTCTTCGTCGAGGTGGTAGCCCTACGTTTCCTTCCATCATCGCATTCAAGGTCTTACTCTAGCTCGTGTCACTTTCGTGTTAATGTAGCCGTCTTGGAGTTCATCTGGGCATTGCTCTCTCGAATCTTTCTTTGTTGGCTTATCTGTACTTAGCTTGTCATTTCTCCCTGTGTAATGTTTTGCAGGATTCAGCATTGTGACAGACGCCTGCATCGATCGAAACTAATCCTTTCAGGGACTGGGGATTCAGTTGTAGCAGTTAGATCATCATTTCATGAAACTTGCGTTCGTAATTTCTGAGCTCACTGCAGCCAATTTCTCCTTATCCTTAGAGCTGGTGCAGAAGGAGTAGAGTGGAATAGACTGGTCTGAGTCTCCACATTTCTTCAACCATGGCTGCTGCCTCTCCTAGCGTGCTTATCCCCACAAGTTCTATCTTCCGAAAAGGGACCAAAGGCACTATCGACAGAAAAAAACATAGCAATTCTGCAGTGAGCTTGAAGTTTAGAGCGCATCAGGACAGTGATTCCAAGAGAATTGATGACTTGAGTGTGAAAGTCTCGCGAAGATGGGCAGCGCTTGTGCTTCCGGTATCGACCGCACTGGGAGTAGTCGTGGCATCTCCTGGAAACTCGCTCGCTGCTGAGGAACAAATACAATGCGTGGATGGCAATTGCGGGAAAGTAGTACTTCGTACTTTGAGTGGTTGTGGTTTGGGAGTAGCGCGGTATCCTGACTTCGTGTACAATGCAGACGGAGGTGGGGGCAGCGGAGTGTCTCAGGAGCTTGCTGATGGTCGCACGTTCGTGCGCTTTGATCCTGACCAGCTGAAAATTCCGCCTGTGAGCATGCTCACGACCACATTGTTGGGATTGCCTCTGCCACCTTTTCTGAAAATTGAGATCGTGCCCAAGACTCTGGAGGGTTACCTGGAAAGGAGCACCGGCAAGGTCAGTTGGTTTCCTCTGAATTCAAACGGACGCAAATTACTCGAAAGAGAATTCGGATGGTCCTCAAACTGCTTAACGATTTGACTCCGAAGTAGTGATTCTGGTCGATTATTTTGTTCGTAGAACTTTCAGATCCTCGGTTTTCATTTTTCCAAATTGCATGTCTCCAATCTTTGCTGAAGCACCTGGTGCGGAGTTTTCTACAAGAGCTCATAGTGAACATCTACTGTGGCACCGAGCTCCCAGAGGTTCGAAGTAATCAAACTTACAGAACTGCCATTTCATACACCGAGGGCTGTCTGAATTGTGTATGTACGAGTATGACTCATCCCATAGAATTTCTGGTTGATATCTGCAGGTGGAGCTTCAATTCCTCGCCAACTTTTATTTCACAGTTGGCACGCTGTACAGCGCACCACCTCTCGTAGTGAACACTGTACTTACAACAGAGGCAGTACAAGGTGCTCTGAGGGGTGGGAAAGGCAAGAGACTGGACTCTTATGGCAACTGTCAACTTGTTGGGGTCGCCTTAGTAGAACCGGTTGATGACTTATTCATGAACACATTCTTGACTCTTCCGACAGATTGTTTGGCCGAAATGGCAGCACAAATAACATTCATTTGATCCCCGAGAAATTATAAAAAATGATAGTTTACGACTGCTAAATTTTTTTTTGTAATAAAAATATCGAATCTGCAGTATAAATGTGTGCGCGGTGGCCACCAGAGAAAATAAATTTGAACGTGGCCCAAGTGGGCATCTCATGTATAATGACTTTCAGATTTTCTAAGGAGTTGGTGACTAACAACAGTACCTTTGATGGCCTCAGATCTTCAACACCTGATTATCTCTCTTGAAAAAATTATCTCTCAGAGATAAAACTAGACAGATCGTCGCGAATTCTTGATAATACGTGGAATAATACGTATGTGTTCATGTGTTCATGAAACCTCTTGGGACCCCTATGTCTGATAAAAGGAAATTTCTAATTGACCTAAGACGTGCAAGCCGTTTTTCGGTGCCTAACATGCAAGAATCCTGGATATTTTACTGGCAGCCGTCTCCGCAGTCGATCAGCTGCACAGACGCCCGAAACAAAAATGTTAGTATAAATGCGGACGAATTACACATGGTCTCTCAACTGGACTGACAAAAGTAGATTCAAATCAATCCAGACAAGCATACACGCCCAACCTGAAAAATAGAAACAACATTAACTCCAGATGCTCTAGTGTTACAAAAGTGATCAGCAAAACTGTAGAGATCTTGTCATACATCCCTGAATGCAGGTTGGCAAAGCATGATCATGAAACAAAAACAGGGACCCTGAGCCCTTCAATCAACTGGGGAAATCCCCTGGCACATGAAGGGACCCGAAATCAAAACACCGTTAAAAAGTAGCTTACTTGTTCATGCCCTTATTCGTATATCTTTGCATATAGTCGCCAACAGACTGACAGCAATATGCTTCGGGCTAACTGCAAGATAGGTGCACTTCAACGGACAGGTCCCTGATATTTGCTACCTAAAAAGAGGTGTGAGCCGAAGTCATTCACTCAACAGACTTCGAAAATTTACTCCATAAAATGACAAAACGATTGAAACGCAATCAATTCTTAACGGAATTTATTTTGTTCATATAAATAGCAACCACTTCTCGGGCGTAATTGAAAAAACATCGGAGAGACTACCTCAGTTTTGGATTCACGAAATACTGCTTTGCGCCATAACGTACCTACATCTTCAAATAGTGTGACGTCAGAAAGGTAAATGTGCTAAAATACAGGAGAATGTCCTCATAATTCTTGTGTGAAAAATTTCAGCCTAGTGTGCCGATTATTTTGTAAGGTATTTAGGAACCATGCCTGGATGTAGAGGAAGTCCACCGGCAAGGCTGATCAACTGCTTCCTGCTATTTACACTATACTTTCCCGATATTTGAACTACTCTGTTGTAAATATGACATCCCGTACTCATGACTTCAATGATCGCGAGATGTTCAAAAGCTTGTTCTAACATTAAACGAATTGGAGATGAGACACAGCACCAAATAAAAAGAGATGATTGGAACCTGATAGAAATTTGAGCGGTAACTTATTAATATCGCGAGAGGTGAAATATAAATCTCATCCTTGCTATGCCTTCTTGAAGTTTGATCCATAGAGATAAGAAAATTGTCTAGCTTAGCGGAGTGAGAATTGAGAGGTACCTCTCAGAAGCCCTCCCGAAATAAGTACGGAATCGCTTGCTGAATCGTCATCACTTCATGACTGCCCTGACTATCCTGGTCCACATCCAAACTCTTCAAACCTCGAACCTCTTACTTTCCCTTAGCTTCATCCGTGCTCGTTGATGTTCCTTGTACGGATAAAACATCTCAAGACCAGGCGATCCTCCTGGCTACCCACTCCTGTTGTTCTCTACAAAATCCGTCTGCCTTGTTTCCTCCAGTAACCAGCTGCTGCAGGGCGTCCTAAATAATCCCACAGTGGTTTTTCCAAGGCCGGCCTGGTAATGCCACTCTAAGTTATCCATATGTGGTGGAAAGAATTATCCTCGGTTAGAAAGTCCTCATAATGGTGCAGTTTGACTTGGAAAAATGATACTACCAGATGTATTCTGCCCTTGGTACTCAACACCCAAGCACCTCCACCGTAGAAGATAATCTGGCTTCGAACCTATAACCTTACGACAGACCTCGAATGCCACGGAGCTGCCCACTTCGACCAATTTCGTGATTTGGAGAGCATCAGCTATCGTCACATAGACCTCTGATTCGATGGTAAGAATTCGTATGTATAGTGCATTTTAGGCTAGAATAATTGTGAACTTCCGGAGGCGTTCTGCAGATGGCACTCATCTGCAAGAGCCAATGATAGCATCTCTGCAGTGAATGAGTCATCTGGCTTTAACCCCAAGGCCTTGTGATAGAAGTCGATGGCAACAGAGCTGTTTCCTTGTAAATGGTGAGTGAAACCAAGAGCTGCGTAGGTGCTGGCTCCTCTTGGATACAGTGCAAGAGCCTTCTCATATTCGAAAATAGCTTTGGCGTACATCTTCAGTTTCCTCAAGGTGTGTGCGAAGTTGACAACGGTGGGCTCCCACGAGTCGGTTAAGGGTTTGGGCGCCAAGTTGAGTGCTTTATCGAACCAGTCCGCGGCAATTTTGAATTCCTTGTTCCGATAGGCCATTACACCGAGCTCGTTGAAAACTAAGGGATCGTCAGGACAAATCGATTTTGCTTGAAGGAGAAATTGTTCCGCAAGATTCAGGTTATTGGTACGAAGATACTCCATTCCTATACAGAGATTGGGAAGGTGGCATCCTGCAAAAAGACGAGCTGCTGTTCTGTACGCAGCCATTGCCTGGTCGCTTTCATCCTGCGCTGCATACGCATTTCCGAACCCTAGCCAAGCCGGTGCAAAGGAGTACTCCATTGCAGTAGCTTTACAGAAGTAACGTCGAGCGTGATCGTATTGCCGAATACAATAGTAGTAGCATCCAACTGCGAACCAAGCAATGGCCTTGGTCGGATACTCCTGCACCAAGCTGTGCGCTCTCAAAAACAGCTCGTTCTTACGGCCTAATTCCAATGCCGCGCCTAAGTGCAGAGGCATACATCTAAGATGATAAGGATCCTTCTCTAACAAGGCTTTCGTGCTCTCGTAACACCGCTGGAAGTCACCCTTGTGGTACTCTAAATCCGCTCTACAAGCCATGACATCAGTGTTGTCTTTCAACGAGCAGATTGCCCGACTTTCATCATCGCTCTGAGGCTCTTCCAGCTCTTGCTCGAGCTCCGCAATCTTCATGTCGATCTTCGCGCCTTGTCCGTACTTATTAGCTCGGCACGAATATAGCAAAGACAACCACCGGTCTTCTGGATCGAATTTCAGAGATGACAGGAGTTTCGATTCTTGTTCATTGGTCAACATATGATTGTCCACCAGGTGCTCGAATGCTTCATAACAAAATGGATCCGCCTTCAGAGCAGCCTTATACCAACACAGCGCCCGCGCTCTGTTCTCCAGCGCCTCAAATGCTCGCCCACGCAGAAGGCACATTGCAGAAGAAATGTGGATTTCACGCTCCTCGACATCTTTACTTTCAGACAGGTCCACCCCCTGCTCTTCCGCCATCTCCACATTCCCGTCCTCATCCACATCCCCTTCCCCTAACATGACCAGACATTCCTCCCAATCCTTGACCTCGGCCAGACACTTGGCGGCCAAATACCTAAACCGCAAATCCGCAGAAACGAGATGAAATCTTCGCAGCAGGTGGAGAGCACGCCGATATTCCTTTCCCAAGTACAGAGCCTGCGCCTGCATGTACAAATCCTGAGGCGTATTCCCAGCCATTGTGGCCAATTTATCCGCGAAAAAAATGGCCGACGAGTACAAATGCTTCCCCAAGCAATCCCGCACGACGGATCGCAGCTTCTCCATGTCCATCTCCCTCATCGCCACCACGTCTCCGGCCTCCGCAACGTCGTTGCCGATGCTTCTCTTCCTCTTGCGCTCGGCAATCCAACTCTCCTCATCCCCTCCCATGACTCTCTCTCTTCTTTCTTAATTTGCAATCTCCTCTTCCCGCTCTTCCTGCCCCAATCCACCCTCCTCCGTCCGATACACGATCCCGTACGTCCCCAGAGAATCTTCTCCAGATTCCCCGCCAGGTTCACCCTCTGTTGGCTTTAAGCCTTCTCCTCTTCGTACTCTTCGGACTCTTGGAACCAAAACGCATTCATAAACTGAAGCAGAGCTTGCCATCAGAGAGCGACGATGTTGAAGAGGAAGCCGACGAGGCTCGAGTTCAAGGAGGCTGATGACAAGGAGGATCTAGAACAAGCACGGAAGAGTGCAGCTGCCGCCGCTGCTGCTGCTGCCGCGTCGTCTGCAGGTGCTGCTGCTGCCGGTGGCTCTGCTTCTGCTACCCCTCAAGTCATCGAATTTCGCCCTAAACTTTCTGTCGCTCAACGAATAGGATTCAACAAGTAGTTGTGCTGCAGCGTGTGAATTTTTGTGGGTGCGGGCCCTCACGCCCTTGCGCAGGGCGGGACCGAGTGGTAGTACTTTTCCTTGGTGTTTGTACATCGGATTGGGCCAACAAATCTTGCTCGGACTGCAATTAAGTGGCAGTTTGTTTTCTTTGGTTCTCGACATGGAGGTGGAGGTGAAGCTGAAGCTGCCAGGTCCTGAAGCTCATGAGAAAGTCGCCTCGTCTCTCAAGGCGTTTCATGAGGTCACGCACATGCAGGAAAATGTTTTCTTCGATGGTGCCAATAAAGAGCTTAGCTCCAAGCGAGCTGTGTTGAGGTTACGGTTTTATAATGGTGATGACAAATGTGTTGCGACGTTCAAGGGAAATGCTGTGATTGTGGATGGGATCAGCCGAGGAGAGGAGCTGGAGGAGGATATCGACGTGTCTCTGGGGAGGGCATGTGTTGCGGAGCCGTGGAGATTGGCAACTACCACGTGCAGATTGCTGAACAAGGTTGTGGCTGACTTCGCTTGCAAGGACTTCGTATGCTTGGGCGGATTTCGGAATGTACGGACTGTGTTCAACTGGGAGGGGCTCAAGATTGAGCTGGACGAAACGCAGTACGACTTTGGAACTACCTACGAAGTGGAATGTGAGTCCACCGATCCCGAAAGAGTTCGGGAGGTTTTAGGAGACTTTCTGAAGTCTAAGGGTATCGAGTACATTTACTCAAGCAAGTCCAAGTTTGCCGTGTTCAGATCGGGCAAGATCGAGTAGACAACTGACTGGACGGGGATTGTCTCTGTGAACTCTTCTTGCCATGTTCGGATAGGAAAGGTTCTCCCGCGTGCTTGAAAGTAGCGGATGACCTGAGCCCTGTAAAGCATTGTGATTATAGTCAAAACCCTGGAATCAGCTTATTGATTTCGATGATCGTGTATATCTATCAAATTTAGATGTTGAATTCTGTCTCATGCCTTCTTAGTTTGTTTGTTTGCTCGACATGATTAGATTGTTAGGTGTTCACGTTTTGCAGTACCTTCCATTTCTTACGATGCTCCTTACATGTATTATTGTCTTTTTAGGTTTTGTTAAAACAGAAGTATCGCTATGCGGGTCAGAATTGGTGTGAATTGCAGAACATGTCAATTCTTGACCACGATTGGGTTCTATTGGGATCTGCTGGCAGTTATGTTCCAGGTCATGGGACTCAAAGAAAAATGTCCTAGAAATCTGACTGTTAGTAGACTACAGATATCTTCAAGCGAGATTTAGTTTGTAGAGTCATAGCACTCAAATGTGCTCCTTGGATCAGTCTTCAATTACCGGTCATTACGACTCAGATATAAATTCCTCGGAAGGTGAAATGATGCGGCGGACACTTGTACTTGAAGGCCCTTGTGGTTAGTTCACCGTGCAGTTGATCATATCCTCATTGCATATCCTTATTGTGACGGTGAAGTGAACGTGTTTGCAACACTGATAATGACGTTCCCTTATGTGAATATCATCAGCTGACTCCACTCAGTCATGTTGCACGGTCCCTGCATTCTGTATCCAGAACATAATGCTAAGTGTGCAGAACTGTCATCCACACTTTCAAATGTACTTGGTACTTGGGTAAGAGCTGTTTGGGGTACCATAATTCTCTGCAGGCTACAAAATTACCTCCATTTTGGAGCAGTTTTTTGGATCTGCATTTTAGACATGAGATGGAAAATTGTGCATGTAATGTGAAGCATTCCACTAGGTTGTATTTGAAAATTGTGGCACAGTATTCCTGATGAATATCATTCTCTGCCCAGTCGTAGCATTCCCTAACACTAATGTAGCAGGATCTTCCGCAAGTATCGCAATACGAGTGGAGCGCAACCGATGTTACGGTGTTGTTTGAACTAATTTGTGAGGTAAACTAGGACCGTCTTTGTATACCAGAAAAACTCTTTTACCTTTTATACAAGCTAGTTTCTAAACTTAAGCAAATCACGTGTTGGGACGAACTGCTACTTCAATGATGACATTATTGAGTAATTATTACTGCTGCGGGGAGCGGCGCTGCTCCAGACTGAGTCCAGAAACTTTTCTTTTCGAAGCGAATTCACTGTCGCTTGAGTGCCCACGATGGCGGAGGCGGATTCTGGCGGATTGGGACGGCATTTGGCAGTACGAGTCGACACCCGTATTCGAAGCCTTCGATAATACAGTAAGATCTGGCACGGCCAGGGATAGTAGATAACTATATGTTATGCTCATCGATTCAGGGGAAGAGTTCACGAGGAAGGCAGCATGGCAGATTCAGTAGAGGATGAATTACTCTCTCTACTGGGGCCACCGAGTGAAGGGCAATACAGTAAAACCGATCAATGACGCCGACTTGGCTGAAAGGGAATCAGCAATCGTGGAGCAACTGTAGCAACTGATCATCTGACCAGAGAGCAAAACCCAGCACGGACATAGTAATGATGGGGCCTACACAGGAAGCTTCACACCCAAGCTCTGCATCCGCTAACGCAGAAGACGTGACAGCTTTGCCAAATGCAATTGGTGCGCAAGTACCCACAACGATCCAAACTCCTGCACCAAACTAGGAGGCAGCTAAATCACCAAGAACGCCACTCAAGGTGCAGGATGAGGAGGCTCTTTTTAACTCCTCCTATGTGAACATGCTTAAGTGAACTTATATCAACACATTAGAGGATTTAACAAAGGGGCTTCACCAGAAAAATGCCGATGCTAATTTCATCAAACCCTACTTGAAACTGATGGAAATAGTGAAGGAAGATGCTTTACCAGAGGCAGCAATGCGGAAAATCTTCACCAACTTGCCTCAGCCAAATAAAGGGAAAATTAGTGATCCCAATACAACAGAGGTGGGAATATACCATGTCATACTTAGGAGTTACTACCTGCATTTGAAAAAACGTGCAATTATTCTCTAAGTTGTTAGCTCAAATCCACTTAGAAACAATTTTGCATACTGGGTGGATAGAGAGCTAACTCAAAAACAAGGCATTCAAGTGGACAGCTCAGAGCGATAGGGAAGGGAGTCTTCTCCTAGTCATTTCAAAGAGGGAACATCTGCTAGAGCTGTTGAAAATTGACGGCCTCCAGATGAACGACAAGAACGTGTTGGCCGTCCCACGGTCTCCAACCTTCAACGTTGCGTATTTTCGGAAGAAATTGGTTCCGGGAAGGCCATAGTCTCCAACCTTCAACGCTGTGGATTTGCAGAAGAAATTAGTTCCGGTAGAAGTGACCCTGCTCAGTGTACCGCAATCGATGGAACTCTTTGGAAGGGATATAGCGAGCAAGATAGGTAAGGTGGTAGCAATACACAATCGCTATAACCCTACAAAGTTCATGGATCTCAAAGCAACAGTGCTTACACAGGAGGTATAGCCGCTACCAGAATATCTCGATGTGATATGATATGTCCAAAGAAAGGGAAGTATCGGCAGTTCCTTCATTACGAACATGGCATTAAATGCTTGTGGCAAGTTTAACGATGTGGCTAAACACTGCCCAAATCGTGCTCCACCTATAGAGAAAGCAAGTGAACAAAGTGAGGAGAAGTCGAACGGCAGTGAGCAAGGAAACTTGCCTACTTCCAAATCTTCTAGGGACCCTAACACCGACTAATCTTTTGCTATAACTTGCTTTGTGAAATAGCAAAAAGGATGGGAAGACCCCACGTACTACAAGGATGAAAAACCAAACCCCCAAACCCTGTCCCGTGAGCTTTTACACAAACAAACCAGGTAAGGCTTCGTAGCAAGCAAGGCTCCCTTCCTTACGTACGCCGAGGCTCCTCCCTCCCGCGAGCTCTGGCGCTGGTGTCAGTTCCGCGCGTGCCGCGTCGTGTGATGATCCCCAGGATGAAACCAACGGGGTAGTATGGGTCTAGGCCCAATCATAACCAAATGGGAAATATGTATTAGTCAATCTAAGATATCCCAACTATCTAGGTGGGACTTGTTCCATAGTAATGGAACAATTCAAAAAGCATAACCTAAAATGATTGTTCTCTCAAGGATTGTAACCACCTCTTGTTCTCTCTCTAGAGCTGAATGTGGTTGAACTCATGTTCGATCCATATTGTTACTCTTGGAATGTAGCTTAATTCCATGTTCGGAATCTTCAAAATCTAGTTTTCAATTCTCTTGGAATGTAGCTTAATTCCATGTTCGGAATCTTCAAAATCTAGTTTTCAATTCTCTATGTACAACACGCCCCCTCTAGTATAAAGTAAACATCATCGTGGAATTAAAGTTTAATTTCACGATAATATAATAACTTGTCTATTGGATCACTTGTCAATTTATCGAGTGATAAACAAAAAATATATATAATCTTTTCATGGAGTGCACGAGGTATAGCCTATGGAATAAACGTGAACATACAAATCTAGTATCGAATATCCTTAGAATAGAACCCGACTCGGATGCTAATCACTCCCATGACCCGTTCGGTATACCTAGTAGATTAACGAAAGAATGTAGGTGTTACCCAAGTGACAAATGTAGATCAAAGGTGCTAGAGTAGACAAGGATGATCAACCTAATCTCATCCACATAAACCTTATCAATTAAAACATTGTTCATCCTCTGCATGAGCACTTGAAGAAAGTTGCCACAATTTTGTGAAGTCCTTCACATACTCGGCTTGTTGCATGAGCCGAGTACGTTCAACAACATTGTGATGAAGATCCGTCAATTCCATACTTATGAGCCTGTTTAAGCATACGGGATGAATTTCAAAAGGCACTTATACAATTATCTGAACTGGAGTTGCACACGACAATTTCATCCACTAGGACTATCCCTTATATTGTCTACTGCTACACTTCTCTTTCATTATTAAGCTCTAAGCTTGGCAGATTGTAATTTACAATCTGCCAGTTTCATCACTGCTTTGAGTAAAATGTACACTCCAATAGTCTTATTGAATGATGCACAACTCGTTTGATCTTCCGCGAAAATTCTGTCCACACACGACACTTCCCACTCTGAAATCTCTAATTATAATTTCTTGGACCATATTTATGTTTGGGGAAAGCTCGTTACCAATCATAGCACTCACAATGAGGTGACTTTAATTGGTTGGCTCGGTAGGTATGCATGACGTACGCTGGACAACATAATGTACATGGAATCTATTTATTTATTTTTATATGCGGTGCAAAGCGCCACGGTCGTTAAAAACAATAAAATACAAATAACAACTTTTCAGCTTATCGAAATAATCCCAAAATCAATTAACTCATCAACATGTAAATACAAGGTAATGTATATTGTAAGTTTATAAAGGTTCAAATCCCATTTATGGGTAGTTTCAGGAGTCTCTACATTCACTCTGAGTGGATCCGGCCATTCCTCGTACTACTAGAGCTCGTCTACGCTCTTGCTCGGGCAAGGGTGCAGGCTCGTGGATCTTGGCTCGACCATGCATCAAAGCTTTCCGACTTCGCACTACTACTTTCTCCACAAATGATGAGGTTCCGTCTTGGCTTGGTCCATCCATCTACATCTTCATTACTCACATGTGAGTGTGGTATCACTTTAGATGTACTAGGTGTTCATATGACTCGTTGTCCATTCGGAGGGCAGAGGATAGCTACCCATGATGCCATTAGGGATGTGGTGTTTGCTATGGCGCGGGAGGGTGGATACCTCACATGGAGAGAGCGTTGGTATGCCTTTGGTCGACTAGGGTTAGGGGCGGACTGTACTTGGTTCGGGAGGACCAGGTCATTGTGGCTAATGTGGTGGTTACCCGTCCTACTAGAGACCACGTTTCGAGAGGGTGATCACCCATCCTCCAGATGGGCGGCGAAAGTGGAGCGGCGGCGATAAGGTCTCCAAGTATAGAGGTATGCAGAAAGGTCACCTCTTTGTTTCTCTAGCTTTGGAGTTATATGGAGCTATGGACACCGACTTCGGCATGTTCGTGAGGAAGTGCGCGAGAGCCTACCATACTAGGCGACATGGGGTATCACTCTCTTTAGCTTACTGTATAGCCTATTTTAGGCAACGTGTTTCCATTGCTCTATAGAGAGCACTAACTGGTGCAATCCATAGGAGAGCAATCACGTTAGGTGATGCTCATGTTGTTTGTAGTCTTTTTGACTTGGATAGTTCACATATCCTAGGTGCTGTAGGACATATTTCCGAGTGTGATACTATTGGGGCCTAGCCCCATGTTACCCTTTTGGTTTCATCCTTGTACGATTTGATGGGGTCTTCCCATCCTTTTTGTTATTATACTTCGTCTTTCGGGGGAATTTATGGGTAATTTGAATAATCATACTTAAAAAAAGAGAGAGTTTGATACTGAACTCACACATGAGTTCAGCATATACATCCAAATTCATCTTTAATATTAATGCCTTGTTACTATTTCACACTTCCCACTTGATTCTTGATACTACAAATCTCCAACTTTTAAAAAAATTACCTACCTCATTTTGGTTAGATATAGTTTTAATTCCCCAATATCAGTTTGTAAGATTAATCTACTCCGGTCTTTTACCAGAAGTGCTGGATATAAATCACCTTCATAAATCATCGTAATTTACATCTTGAGCATGCCACAATTTATCACCAAAAAAAAGGTCTGTAAGTTCTACTGGACAGAAAATGCCTTAGCAGGTCACCTAGGGGAAACCTGGCCATGGGGAACCTCTGGACTACCTTTGCGGTAATCCAGACTTACCGTACCTCATAGCAGAGAGCAAGGTGACACAACTGTCCCTCCGTTGGTCCAAATTAAGGATTTGGGACAGATTTCAAATCCCCCAACGAACAGTATTGCACTCCCGCATGAGACAGAATGTCTTAGGAGACCTCGAGTAAGGACTAAAACACAATCATACCTCCTGTCCCAGAACGCATCCCGCGTCCGGGGGTTCAACTCGAAAACAACGAAAGCCCAAAGGGCGTCGCCGCTCACGTTAACAAAAGTTAATGGTGAATATTCCATAGGATGTTGTATTTGCGGATGGTCTGGAGGTGCCGCTGTTCTGCTTTCGCTTCTTGAAGGCTTCGGACGGCTGGACGTGGTCCGTCACGTCAGAGTCATTGCTGCACAAGCAGCAATGTGCTTCCATCTCGCCGCTTCTGTCACCTGGTATCAATGTGGTGCTTGTTGCCCTATTTCTTCTTCCATCGTCGAATTCCAGGTACTGCTAGTCTCGGGTGTGTGACCGTCGTGTTCATTCAGCCTTATTTGAGACAGACGATGTTTAGCTTGGTCGAAATGTTATTTTCTGGAGCACTCTAGGCGCTTCTTAATATTTTAGAGTTTATTCAAGTGGTGTGAATTGTATGATACTCTTAAAATTTCCGGTGTATTGCGATCCGGCCATGAAATTTTGCACTCAAGGTATGCGTGCCTCGGTAGATTTTACGCGCATTTTCGTTGTTGGGCGTTTATTTCCTGCAGATGGACCTCTGTGCATTGCAGAAAAATCTCTGCCTGTCACTTTCTGTCGTTCTTTTACTTCAGAGATCCCAGCAAAACTACGACTTAGATGTTGAAGATTGTTTCCCACAGGACATAAGTAGCCTTTTCCTTTTGATTAACATTCTTGCACTTCAGCTATCGTTACCTTTTGATTTTTTGGTGCCGTCAAACCGAGAAATTAAAGATGGCGATGCGTATTTGATTTTCTCAGCACCGTGTCTTGCCCTTATGTTACATAGACCGGCCTTTTATTGTGGTGCGAATATCGTAGCTGTGTCATTGTAGTTGCCGTTATCCACGACTGGATCAATAACGTTCGTTTCCAAGTCGGACCGAATCGAAAGTCATGTCTGAAGTTGTGAAATTTGTTAGCAAGTTTTGTAGATGCCAGCCTTGTCCTTGTTGAAAACTAGCATTGAGCATAATTTCTTGTCGATGATTATCCAAGTAAATTTGTGTATCTTGAGGTGGCATCTGCTCAACTTACATCTTCATCTACACACTTCAATTTTCATTACATCTCTGAGTAGCTCCTTCAGTAGCTCTTTTAAATGTTTTCAGTCGTCTCTTCGTGGAATAGTATACCAGCCAATATTTCCTGATAGGTGATATTGTGCCATCCTCGGATCCATGTAGTGCCCTGAATCCCTTGCCTTGCCAAATTAGAGACTGATGTTTGTACAAGTAAGGATTTGAGCTTATCAGTGCTCCCTGTTTTATTTTACGTTATGCAGGATTCGATGTTGTGATAGAAGCCGGTACCATTTGAAGCGCATCCTTTCTGGGACTGGGATTTCATACTTGGCGGTCAGGGGAGGTGCGGACTTCACCCAAGGACGGTGCGATGGTGGCTGACACCCTTCCTTGGATATCCGCAATCTCCTCCGACTCAGAGGATGATGACAGACTATCCTGTCAAAGGCGATATACTGCTATTATTCGAGTGGCAAATTCCGATGTCTATAGTGGTGAAGATGACGACGTGCAAATTCTAAATGTGTCGAAACCAGAAATCGAATGTCTCGACCTCGATAGCGACGATTCTGTTCCTCAAACTCTTGACCACGAATTATCTGCCAGCCTCTTAAACTCCAGTGGACCCCAAGAGGTATACCAATTCGTTGCCACTAGTGAGTCGACGAATCAGCAGATTTCCTCTGTCTCCGCAAGGAAGAAGAAGAAAAACGAAGCCCGTCAACAGAGACGAATACGAGCCGTCCTTAGGCGTCAAGGGAAAGAAGAAAATGGTGCTGAAATGCAGCTGATATTTAGTGAAGAACCAAAACGAAGGGAAGTGGGGGCTCAAGCGAGAAGGGGGCCTTCAGCGACTACCGGTTTAGGTTTCATTGATATGGAAAGGCTGGTGACTGGAAGTAACACTCTAGAGTGGTGCAACAGCTTACGCATGTGTCAAGGACCTGAACATTCCAACCTTCATTGGAACGTGGTCAAGTTCTGCAATGCTCACGAGCTGACTGCTGAACAGATAGCCATCAGGAGGGATGCCCTGGAGTATGTGAAGCAAGCTGTATATGAAATATGGCCGAGTGCGGAGGTCCATTTGTTTGGTTCCACAGCAACGGGTTTGGCTCTTCCTTGGAGTGATATCGACGTCGCTGTCATGTCACCCATACACAGTGGTACATGGCAAAAGCCCTCTACGATGTCATGGCTTTCAGCTCTCAGTCGAAACCTCAAGCGCCACGGTCAGTGCCAAAAAATTAGGCAAATACCGTTTGCCAAAGTCCCACTCTTGAAAGTTGTGTTCACCACGGGCCTTGCTTGTGACATTTCTTTTGATGTGCCTAACGGACCCAGGGGAGTTCCTGTTATTCGACAGTTCATGCAGCACTTTGAAGCTCTTCGCCCTCTTTGTCTTGTTCTCAAATTTTTTTTGGGACATAAGGATTTGAATGAGCTCTATACCGGCGGGATTGGGAGTTTCTGCCTGATCAATATGGTAGTGAGTCATCTCCAGAATCTGGGAGTGCATGGATCAGGCCACGATCTTGGGGTCCTTCTGCAATCATTTTTCACTCATTACAGCATCATGCATGACTACCGAACCGATGTGGTATGCACGCGACCTGGTTATTGTGCCCCGAAGCACGTTAGAGGCTGGGTGAAGTTCAGCGATCCCGACCTTCTTTCGTGCGAAGATCCGCTAGATCCGACTTCGGATATTGCCAAGGGATCTTACAGAATCCACGATGCCAAGAAGGTCTTTTTGAAAGCTAAAACAGCTTTACTTGCCCACTGGCATGATGAGGATGTGCTATCTCAACTCATAGACACATCTCAGCCTCCTTCTGGGGTAAAGCCGAAGTCGCAGAGTCTCACTTCAGCTCCTGCTTCTACTTCCGCTTCAGGTGGGAAGAAGAAACAGAAGCAAAAGAAGAGGAAGATGAAGAATCAAGGTGTGAGCAGCGGTGATGACGAAGAGGATGCACCATCAAAACAAGAACGGAAGAGGCAAAAGTTTCGCGGCAAATCTGTCGAACAGGTCAGTGACTCTAAGCGAAGAAGACTCTCAACTGCTCAGAGACCTGCAAAGCTTCAGAAGAAGAAGAAGAGGAAACAAAAACTGGAAAGGACATACTTAGACTTTTGGGGTAATCATGTGAATACAAAGCAAAGGAGGACAGGGAAAGCTGCTAGGAAAGGAAGGTCGTGAGCCCATAGAGGTATATCGCCTCCCTACCTACTATAGACCAGCTGCTGTTTTTCTCGGTTTGGCATGACTTAGTACACATGTGAACGGTGCTGATATACGTAGTAGCACTATCCCAATACTGCACCCCTCCTTTAGGCCTTCTAGTGTCATTCTATCCGACATACTTGAGGCAAAGGCCGGCTTTATCAGATTCTCCATGTTGCACTCGCATCGAGTTGTAATTCCTCTTTCATACTGGTGCAGACCCCTGACGGACTCCAAGGTGATGAGAAGCCGGGCGAAGTACTCGGCGTTGTTCAGCTTCACTCAGCCACGGAGAATGTGTAAGGTGGAAGGTGGAAGGTAGATCGACCCTTTGTTCTTTATCTGCAATATATGAAAAAAGCTTGTCCATGAGAAGGCAGGCGTCTCCGGTGAAGCAACGGATTTCATGTACATATGAGATAGGAAGCCCTCTCATATGCCATCCCTCCTGGAGCGGGTACGTCCACATTGTTTTCTTGGAATATAGGAGCGGCAGAAGCATGTGTACCTGGCTGGTCGCAAAGTGGACGACGACTTTTGTACCTTCCTCAACCTGGTTTCAAGAGAATATGGGGAGTCGACATCGTGTACTAGAGGGTCAGTAGAAACGTCTTTTTTCGTTTTCCGTTTTTGGTCAAGAATTTTTTGAAGATCTTTTGGATTGTCTATCCTTCTGAAATTGTACATTAGGCAGCCGAATGGCTTACCCATTTTTACCGCCAATCTCATCATTTTTGTCATTGTTAGAAGTAGTTTTGCCCTGTTTCTGTATTTGGTGACTATACAGAGTAAAATCACTGGTCTTGTGGCTGAGCCAATTGTGTTGGGTAGCCCAACCATTGTATATCTTGTGGCAATGCGTGCTGTAGCTGTACCCAGTGATCAAGCAGCGCAGAGCCATTGATTGCGGCCGTGCCCATTTGCACGGGTCATTCAATAATTTCTGTTCATTGTGACAATTTTTATGCCTGCCAAACCCGGCGAGCATCGATAGCAATGTCTCAGACTTCGTGACTAGGCCCATTTGTTCGGGCCGTGGGTTATTTCTGGTCATTGTTGCAATTTGCCTGCTGTTGCCTGACCCAGTGACCATGCTGAGCAAAGCAAGGTGACCTTGTGCCAGTCCACTGAAGCTTGATACTGGAAACAAATTTAGTCGCACACAGGTTAAGGGTCTGGGTAGATGCAAGTTTCTAACTTTTAAGAACTAATTCGAACATTGAAGAACTCAACGGAAGGAGTCCGAGGACCAGATCGTATTGTTGTTCTTTTGGGGACCGAAGCTGCGGTGTTTTAATTTGCACTTCCTGCAGAGGCTCTCGATCAGAGATACCTAGTTGAGTTGTATTAAGAGTCAAGTTGAAGTAATTCGCTCTTCGGTTTAGAGCTTATTTTCGGTGTAAAGCTCCAAAAGTCATGAAATGTTTAGACATCCTGGCTCAGTAGTGGAGCTGAGGGCCTCCGAATTCAAAGTTGTACCTACCACTGAATTCAAGGTTGTACAGATAACAGTTCAACAGTCACATTTACTCCTCACTATCACTGACAGTTTGGTTTTTCTTGCTAAAGTCTACTGAGTTTCTCAATTTGTTCGAATGATGTCATGTTCAGTATCCCTTCTGTTTGACCCTCTGATTGACTATTTGGTGTCTGGTATCACCTCTGGTTTACGAGTAAATATAGTACATGTGCCGATGTGTTAGGATCATAACCTTTCTCTCATTAGTGTCGCAAATACTACAATCACTATGTGTGCAACTCTATCCAGATGTGCAGATATCACCCATCTCCCTATTTTTGTCAGGAAAATAGACATGGCTTTTGAAGACGAGGTTTACAACGAAGGATAATTATACCATACAACTATCTCTTGTTTCTGGTACAGAGATCTGGAAGAAAGTTGGGATCTATTGTAGATGAATTATTTAGTTTCAACAGAAATAAAACCAAACACACAGTAAAATAACAAAAATGACAGGAAGAGCCCATCAAGTTGAGCACGGATGAAACGAATGGTATCATGGGATAAGGCCCCAATAGCAACACATTGGGAATATGTGTGAACTATCTAGTCAAATCTAGGGAGTTGTAGATATAGAACTATCTAGATAGTATGGAGAGATTTCCTACTGTGATGCTATTGGGTCCTAGCCTCATTTGTGTCCATCTTTGTATGATTTGATGGGGTCCATCTTCCCATCTTTTGTTATTTTAGAGCATCGCCTTTTCTTTGTTTACAAACAATGGAGGATCCGAAGAAGCATCTAACAAGATTGTCTTTTTATGGATTATATTGAAATCCATAGAGAATAAATTTATCTTTCCCCGTGAAATTGAGAAAGATATTTGTTTCCATGTCATATCCCTTCTCATACACTTGAAGGTTACCAAAGATATCTATGATTCTATATCAAAAGTTGTTATGTTGAATGAATATAAGTGAATGAATAACCTTGTAAAAAAAATATGTAGGTCGACGAATGATATTAGATGAGAGTATACGAATCGTCACTTGCGGATCCTCTAATGGAGGAAATTCATCTATATGCAAAACATCTTTGGTGAGTGTAACATCTAATAACATGAGACAATATCCTCCACCTTACTAGCATTCTTGGAATGTTTAAGTAGATTGTTGATATTGATATTATACCTCCAGAGTCAAAATATATGGGTTGGTCGGAGGGATGTTCGGTGATTAAATAATCAAAGTCATTTCTAATGCGGTTTACATGGGTCACATATCATCCGTTAAGGAGTGGAACACACAACAAGTCATAGCCAAAGCAATATACAATAGAGCTATATGTCAACTAGGGGTATTCCCAAAAGATTTCCTTGTCAAGTAACAACGGCGAACTGTAGAACAGTGATCGAAAAGCTATGATAATAAAAAAGAGAAAAATGTGAACCATATGAAGATCACACGAAAAGAATGATGCTAGATAAATGTCCACATATTCTCTAAACTCTCTAAAGATGGATGCATGTAAGACATTATTAAAAGCGTTCTCAATGTCTATCTGCAAAACAACCTTATCCGGATGGATATCTAGAAATACTATTATGCCAAACAATATTGCATCACATTCTCCTAGTGTGGGGACTCTAAACTAGTGTGGACAAAGATATACTAGAAGTGTGAACAATGTTGGAGGACCACGGTACGATTGAGTAAATGCAATAAGACATCCCCAATAGCAATAGGTCTAATGCTCCCCGTGTGCATCTCCATCGCGAGAAGACGACTAGCACCCAACACCTGACTAATTGACCGTGGAATTTCCACTCTCGCAACTAATGTAAACACATGGAACAATTCCGTGAAATCATTAGAGAGATCATTTCCGTGAAACCACTCTCACATATGCTCATATACCATCCCTTATAAACCCCATGAGATAACAGTCAAAATAATAATCAGACAAATGGATAATTACAGTATGCATGAGGTGCGCAGGTGTAGATTACTTCCATATGATAAGTTTTGTCACTATTTTACGCTTGCAGCAATCTTGAGAGTATACAATGTCATGGAATTTCAATTTCATGGCGTAATGTAAATTGCCTTATTCAAAGCACTCTTGAAGTGTGCTTGTTCTTATCATCATAAGGTTCTGAGATTTGTACCGTAAACAATATTTTACAGTATATTACAAATGAGGGCTTTCCCACGTGATGGACCTGACTTCAAACGATGGTCGGAGCAAAATATGTTTGGTTGAAGTTGCATCGGGCATACAAGGAGTAACCCTGTCACTTATAAGCTACTAGACACTCCTAAGGGTCTACTGATCTCATAAACAAGTTTTTTTTTAAGTAAATGTGGAGGTTTGATTGGCGTACTACCGATACAGAAGTAAGATAAGTTTGGAAAGAGGTAATTATACGAAAAGTATCGACGAGGCAAGTAGTAAAGAAAAGAGATAAACCAACAGTTTTAAACGAAACGAGGTAAGACTGAACACGGAGCTGGTTGGTTGATTTGCCGAATCTCCTTATGAAGAAAAAATGCTTTGTGAGGTCTCATTAGTTTAATCTGTATCCTACGTCCACGTATATTTCAAGATTAATAAGGTTCAGATGAAGTAATCAGATCCACTACAGAAATTCACAAAAAGAAACGTAAATAAACTAGAATACACAAAAAGAAACAAAATTTATATTTCCACTTTTAAACTACAATCTTTCACATTTTGCACTGACTTTTGAAAATATTTAATAAACCACTGTTTTTTCTTTCAATCTGCACTTCCAAAATTTTCATTCCAACATACATACATCACAATGCAAGTATATATTTTATTTTTTTAAATTTGTAAAGTAAAAATATTCAATTAAAGTGATTTTTTAAATTTTTACGTTCATGCAAAATGTTTTCATGTGAAAGTAGATGAAGCACATTGTAATGTAAAAAATAATTGCTGGATATGATTCAACAAATCATATTGTTGCTTCATAATTATTAATCTATGTGATACTAAAAAATCAGATTATCATGCAAAATTATGCTTAGATATTGACTTTCATAACTAAGTACAAGGGCTTATTTTTGCCACACAAATCAAAGGAATAATAGTGGAGTATATATTGCAAGATGTTGTGAGTAATAACATTTCATGTTCATTATCCAACATAATTTGGAATTTTGATGATTTCAAATTGCTATAACTTTATTTTTTCATATGATAAGAATTTTATATTTTATTTTATGATTATCTTATGCCACAATGTCAATTGAATCTCAAGCCTACAAGATGAAACTTGGTAGTCAAGTAGGTAAAAGCATGCATAATGTGGTCTACATGAGCCACAATATGTGTATTATACACTAATGAGTGGAACACACAACCTAGCATGGTCAAATAAGTAGACAGAATAGCTCTATAATGAGACATGACATATAGAGATCTTACTAAAAGATCTCCATATCGAGTACTAGCGGTAGATTGTAGAACAATGACTCCCTCATGTGAAAAATCATGTTGATAGAAGAGAAAGAAATATGACCTACAGTATGATCGTACGAAATGATTGAGGCTCAACAAAGGTCCACCAACCTCTCTAAGCTCTCTAAAGATGAATGCATATGAGATATTCTTAAAAGCTTTCTCAATGTCGACATGCAAGACAATCCAATCTGGATGGATATCTATGAATATTATAATGTCCAATTATAACACCTCAAAACCTCTTGGTATGGTGAATCCAAACTAATATGGACAAAGTTACTGCTTGAAGTGGGAATGATGCTAAAGTACTACGGTATGACTAAAAATGTGCAATAAGACCTCCCCAATATGAATTTGTCTAATGCCCTTCATGTCCTTCTCCATTGTGAGAAGCTGAGCAACTTCAAACACGTGGATGACTGACAACTTATTCTCCCCTCTTGCAAGTGATGTAACCACCTTGAACAACTTTGTGAAACCACTAGAGGGATCATCTATGTGAAAGCAATCTCTAAGTTGCTTATATACCATTCATGACAAGCCCCTTGATGATGTGTGTGGGGTTGTGCATAGAGAATGGACAAAAAGCGATATATCAAGACATAATGACTCCTCTAATTAACATTCAAAGATCTCTAATGGTACTCCATCGCCCATGGATGGATGTAAAAAGAGTAAAGAAGAAATAACCTCCTAAGTAGGACTAACCATAGACAAAGGGTTAGTGCGGCTTTGCTATACTCCCCAGTATGCCCCAAGATCCTACACCGTCTCAATTGAACAGAATGTGAAGTATCATATGGCTAAACCTGACTCCTAACTTGTTTGGCTTGAACGGACTCCTCTTGCAATATAGCTCAATCCCATGCTCAAAATATCTAAAATCAAGGGGCCAACTCCTTATGTCCAACACATTCCCTAGTATAATGCAGACATCATCTTGGTAGTAGAAACAAAAACCATGCTAACTCATCCATGATATCACTTTCCAACCAATCAAGAGAAACGAAAAGCACGTCTAGCCTCATCATGGAACGCATAAGGAAACCTATGGAAACTAGTCTCGAAAAGCCCAGAATAGAACATGAATAGAATATTTACCACTCCCATGACCCAATCGATATATCCAAAATGATAAACAAAGGGATCGATGTTGTTTGTGTGATCCATGAAGTGATACATGTCGATGTGATTGTCCGCCTCAAATATGCATCTCAAAAAGTTTAATCATAATCTTTGTGCCTCTTTCTCATATGAATCTTTATCGGTTGAGAATTAAAGAGTGGATAACACATTGGACATGGTGTATCTTTATAGCTCAGGTTACCGATAGCATAGAATCCACTTTGTCCCCCCCTTTTTTCATATTCTCGTAACCAACATCAATAAAATTAGTCAATTTATTCAGATGCTAGATTCAATTCATAATTACATATAATGTAAACCCTTGGGTAATGCCTCTCTATGCCGCCCCATGAGGGGAAGTGAAGCCATAGTTAGCACAAAGAAAATGATAGTGATACTACATCATGTATCTCTTCCCACCTGAGTAAATGTTAACTATCAAAACCCTAAAATCTAAAAAATACTCATAACTTTCGAATCCGATTTCTATAATTTTTCAACCAAGTTACAATAGCCATGATTTTTTATATTTTGGAATAAAAAACCTGGCCAATCTATAGTATTTAATAATCTTAAAAATAATAAATTCATTAATATCTCTCTATATAATTCTAGATAGTGTTTAACTTAGGTATCATGGAGCACAAATTGAAAAAAAAAAAAAAAGTTGACTATTCACTCTCAACTTTTGGCAAAGAATAACCTCACAATGGTTGAAAAACTACTCCTAAGCTACACTCCGTTCTCCCCTATCACTGACCATGACAACATTCTGTTGACAACAACTCTGATCCACATGCACACTCTTGCTCGATGATGCAGAACTGACACGGACCAGATTGTAATCTCTCCATAGAACAGCATGCAGTCTTTTGACTCCATTGCTGTCGCCAAGTCTACCCAGCACACCATCATATCCTTGGCCTTCACGACTTGAAAAGAGAAGCGGGAACTAAACACAGAACCCATGTTTTTCGCGTTCCTAGTCTTTCCAAGACCCAGTGCTAGAGAGAAAGTCTGGATCCTGGAGCAGGTTTCCTGTCCTCCCTCGATAGATGTCACGGCCTCACAGAACGTTCCAAGGAGATGCCAAATAGAAGTTGAGAAGCTGGAGTGACAAGAGTTGAAATCTACAAGTCAAAATATCTTTAATGTGTTGAACAAGATACTGGATGTGGTTGTACACTCTTGGGGGTCACTCAACCCAGAATCCAGTAGCAGCCTTTGCAAGTACATGCTGTCTGATCTCTGCTTCTTGCTTTGGTAACTCCAGTTAGAGGGTTATTTTACTCCCATCCTTTTTGTTATTTTACTGTGTCCTCACGCTAGACGTGGTCTGCGGTTAGAGGGTTATTGATTCAGGTCAAACTGATCTTACTTTAGCTGGAGATAGATTAAACCGATATTTAGAAAACAAGGCAAGTCTGGGACGAGGATAAATATCGCTATTTGACTTACACAGGACAGTAGAAGGTCAACCGAGTTGGTAAGAGTGAAGTGGCCTATCACTGCCACAAATGTCGGCACCCGGTTAAAGGGTCCACTGTATGTAACTATTCTGCTGTTCATAAGAAACCACTCCAGATACAAGATATAGAATGAAACTGCTTTGATGATTCATTAGAACTGTTTTACATGTTCCTCAGTTTCTCTAGTTCCAACTTAAGGTATTCACATATTTTACTTTGTTGCAGCTGCTTCAAGGTTTTTTTATTTTGTATTTTCTTATTCTTATATATCATAGATTGTGAATGCAGGTGAGGTACACATTATTCGAGGAGGAGCACTTGTTTGTTCTACCATACACAAGTCAGTTTTTTTGTAGAGGTGCATTCTTTGGGGAACATATTTTGGATCCAGTATGATTAGAGTTAGATGTAGAGCATCTACTTCGTAGAGTTCTATATCTAATTGTACATATCATACATTGTGAATACAGGTAAGGTTTCCATTGGGAGAACATTATAAACTTGTGTGGTCTACCATCCACAAGTCATTCATTAAGAAAAATTAAGATGATAGATGTAAACTTATATGCATTTGGATATATTTCGGAGCCACTAGAGCACATCTATCTTTTGTATCAGAATAATGCTTTCATTAGCGTGCAGCGTTTGAGTTCTTTCATCAACCTTTGTGTAGTTAGTAAATATTTTGTATATCGACCGAAATTTTTACCTATGATGTTTGCACTATGGGTCACATTCAATTACATGTTAATAAGAATTTGCACAAGGTTCAGAAACTAGCCATTTGCAGATTCATCATTTTAATATGTATTACATCTTCGAAACTACCCTTTTAATGCATGTAGATATTGACAGGGCAAAAATTTATCTTCTTAAGATGCTTAAACTTGCTTCCTCAAGTAATTCCGTTAGTTCTTGGGATTTGGAATTGGAATTGCTAGTTGCTGGGTTACAGATTGTTATTCTGACTTCTTCTTTTCTTCTAAGATTTCCCGTCTTCGAAAACATTTTCCATTCTGTAACCTGAGTCTTTAGAATTTTTTTCTACTAGTTTTTACTTACTTTTTATACCATAGTCTCATAAGACGTTGTTCGTTTAACTTGAAGTACGCAATTTGTTAAGTCAGCATCACTAAAGTGCTGATTTCTATATGTTGAGTTTATCTTACGCAGTATTGTGATGTAATATATTTAATCTATGTAATCAAATTTTATGAGCTGCTTTCGCAACCTCTATCCATGATGTTCAAAATGATGCAATTAAGCCCATGATTAATTTATCCTTCTAAAAAGGTACTGTATACATTGTTCATGTACGTTGCTGTCTTCATTTTCCTTCATAAATCGTTGAACCAAATTTTTTGTGTTCCATTTTATTGATGATTTTTTCCAGTGCTGAGGAAGTTTCGCAAAATTTATCTTCCATAATCGTTAAGACATTGGACAACTGTTCTACAAATATAAAGCTACTCGGATTTAGAAGAGTATTTTTAATGAATTTAGTGATTTATAAATGTATGGTGCATAGCGATTACTTGTACGTTCTCAACGCAGCGATTGGTGACATAAAGTATAATAAATGTTAAATAGGTTAAAATGAGTGAGTAAAGTGAATCAATCCAGAATGGGGATTATTTTGAGACTGGCTTTAGCACAGATAATATAATCAAAATATAGAACAGATTTTTATTTTAATATAAATTTTGGAGATTTTCAGATTTTCTCCAAGAAACTCAAGACTTATCTATCCAAGATTTACCTTAAAAAGTCAATTTTACTTCCAATAAAATGGAGTAAATTCTCAAATCGTTTTTTGAGACTTTAGAATCCATATATCAAAGTTATTTGTATCACCGAATCATTTTGGAGATGTGGCATGTAAGTGGTTAGAGGAGAAGTTCCCAGTGACAACTAATGGCCTCTTGAAGGTTTTTGCGCACGGACATTTACTTTTGTTATATGCGCGGTAGGTAAGTAACCCCAATCGTGTCACCACCTCTGTGAGATAAGTGACTCGTTCCCAGAGCAAGAGCATCTCGATACAGGAACAAGATCACTAACCGGAGCGGGAGCGAGATTGTCCCCACACTCGGGGAGGAGAGCAGTCCCGGCGGGAGAATGACAAAGTCACGAAACCACCGGCCACTCTGTGGACTACTCCCAGAACTACCCAAGCCACGACTTCCGTACTCGTTGACGACGATGTTATCTCCAGCAGCGCCATCATCGTCATCAATAACAACAGCAGCCCAGTCCCGTCTCTCTGTGCCCGTCTTCGAGTCTCAGTGTCTCACGCTGTCACGCTCGTCGCTCACGCTTTCTGCGACTCCGTGACTCTGTCTTTCTCCTTTCGTCGTCGACTGGTTCCCGCTCCTCCTCTTGCTTCCCTTCCTTTCCTTTTTGTTGCTCACCGACACCTTCTAACGATCGCTCTGGTCTCTGGGATTATCTCCTCGCCTCCCGCCTGCGCTCGCTTGCTGGCTTCTGTTCCGATGCCGTTTTGCGCAAGTCACTGACGGACCCCCTCCGCTCTCCAACTGCTCGCTCGCGCGCTCGCTTTCCTGGCTTTGTCCCATTTCGCTTGCATTGCACTGATTAGCGGCCCTCCCAGGAGCGCGACGGGGAAGCGGATCGATTGATTGAGATTTTCCAATGCTGTGGAGGTCGTGCGGAGCTGGTGTGGTTGATTTTTCATGTTCGAGAACGGGGCTTTGAGGATTTGGGTTCGGGCTTCGATTTCGTAGTCTGCGGGTGGACGGAGAGAGTTGGGGTACGAAGTGCAGCCGAGGCGGGGGAAGGTGAGAGTCAGAGTCAGAGGGAAAGGGAAAGGGAAAGGGAGAAGCAATGGCTTATGTAGATCGGACGTTTTCCATCAGCGATGATGACACCGGGACGTTTATCGTGCACAATCGACCTCCCATTAAGGAGATTGGCCTCGCTATCTCGTTACTTGTAATTGGCGCTGTCGGTATCATCGCCGGGTTGGTCATGATCGTCAACAAGACCGGCGGCGACCGGGGTCATGGTAAGTTTTGCCTTTTCTCCTCTTCGTTTTCCGTTCCTTCCATTCTGTCGTGTGGTGCATCGTATTTTGAGTGATCCTTTACGCACCGCCTGCATGACGATTGGGAGGAGTACCCATGGACCGGGCTGCTCTACTCGATCGACATGCACATCTTTCCCGAGGTTGAGCAAGTAGAAGTCAACTTTCTCATGCTTGGGCGTGAGCAGGCGATAAATTAGTGGAGGTAGATTTGTGCACAGTTTCTACTTTGTGCCCTCAAGTCAAGGACTAGAAATTATGGTTGTTAGAAGGGTGCTGGCCACAGTTTTTGTGGGAAGAAGGAATTCCGGGACAGAGATAACTGATCCATATTTTTCCCAGAGGTTTCACACGGATGACTGAGTTCCGAGGGCCAAGGTGCCAGATGAAATAGAGAGCAGCTCAGAGGCGTAGAGATGGGAAGCTGAGGAAGAAGCAGGAATGGACTAGTTAGATACTGCCCTTGTGCACAGCTTAGCTGGGAAAGGGATGCCAAGGGCGAAAACTTGGTAGACAGCTTTCTAACTGTCCTACTTTGTGTTTTACAGGCATTGCGTTTTCGATTCTTGGAGCCCTGTTATTCATGCCGGGCTTCTACTATTCGAGGATCGCCTACTACGCGTACAAAGGCTACAAGGGCTTTTCGTTTTCCAATATTCCTGCCGTCTGAGGGCAGTGCCATGGCCCGTAGTAAAAGCACAGATGCACGTCAGTTTGAATTGTACAATTGTCATCATCTCTAAACCCTCCAAGCGGGTTTGTCACAGTTGCTCCTCTTTATGTAGCTGGTAGCTGCGGAAATTTGAAGATGTTTGATTGTAGTGTTGCATTTCCGAGAGGGGAGTAGTGTACAGTGATACCTTTCTGGCAGTGCTTATCGTTCCAACCGGCGAACGATCTATCAATTCATTTGCAAGCTTTGCGAAGTTAGGACAGCATTGTAGAAGGGGTTGTAAGCGATGGCCAAAGCTGGCCAACGAAAGTACCGTGCGGGGGAAGATTGCAGGGAATGCGTAAATTCTTGCGGAGAAGTGTTTTCCACATACGAGGTGGAATCATAAAGTAGTTGCTACTTCTGCAGGCGTCCAGGCATATAGAAATTGAAAGCGAGGAATGGTGGGACCAACTCTCCACGGAAAGTTTGCAGCTGGTTGAAAGAGTAGGTCTGTTTTACCTACCTAAATTTGTAACATCATATCTGATCTCTGAAGATTAGCGTCGGCTGGATATTCTTAGGACGGGAGCCTATCAGGACAAATCGATGAATTTGCTTTATTGGCGAATGTGTATCTACCAATCGATGTCCAGGCAAATCTGGAAGTGGTTACCTAGGTTACCTGTGTATCATCTCTACTTGTCTGATAAAATCTGACTCCTCTTCTGGTCTGTATCTTCATAAAACTGGCGTCGATGATTTGGTGCCTACGACCTCATCTGTCATTCCAAGGTGATTTTTATTTCGTTTATGTCGACTCATGTACTCTTTGAAGCTAATAGAAACGACTGCTGTATCTCGAATGTTGCATCCTTCTGCATCATGGATGCAGTATTAACCAGAGCTTTTAGACCTTACGGTACTTTCTTCACGACCTGTTCCTGCATTGGTTTCGCAACGAATGAGTTTGGAATCAGGATGCAGTGTAGGTAATGGTGACGGTTTCAGTAGGTGACAAAGCGCAGGGAGTACTAAATGACAATATTGCAACTGCCGTCAGCATCAGCATGTGGTACTTTTAGATGCACGACTGCACAAGCTTAGACGAGCGAGAGTGATCTGTACACATGACTTATCCCACCGGGTCGAGGAACGATCTTGTCTGATGCTTGTGCAATGTGCAGACAACGAAATGAGCGAGTAAGATAGCAAAAGGGATGGGAAGACCCCATCAAGTCGTACAGGGCTAGGCAATGCGCAGACAACTAGCCAAGCAGGAGTACAAACTCCAGAGGGCTAGGTGTTGATGCGGACGTGATGACAGTAACTCTTCGAGGATCAGAGTACTAGTGAGAACTCGCTGCATGAAAGTTCGCTCGGAAGTCATAACTCAGTCTCCGGTACACACAAGCGATTTGGATTCTGAAGCATCCGTTCTACCGTACCGTCAAGGGCACATTTTGTAATTACTTATTTTTGGTATTGCGTTTGTTCTTCCATCAGATGCACCAAAGCCCCGTGGAGTACAAGCTTCATCCATTTTGAAATCCTTACATTGAGTCTAGATTTAGCCTAATCTGAATTTTCGGATATGGGCCTAAATCGCTTTCCAATATTTTCTTTTGTCATAAACCATAGACACTCCAGCGGTATGATGTTGGAGGTTTTCAAATGTTTCAAACTGCATAGAATATGGAACTCATTGTAGCTCTACTCCATAACACAATTTCTAAGACATGTCATTAATATCACATGTTACCATAATCTCGGTTTCCTGCGAGCATTATTGATTTCAGTGTAAATCCTCCAACCTGTTATGATCACACAAAAGTTCCAAAATTAAAAGAGATGAGTGTTTCATAGCTAGGGATTATTGAATTACTCTTTGTTGGAAGAATGTAGAAACTTTGTTTGGATTGTGATAATAAGATTTCAACAATAAACCATATAATTCGGTGAATGGTACAATAATGCAAAAGAGAAAAAATGGATCTAATCATCTGGTTACAAAACATCGTCTCTAAGGTTGTGATATAATAATAATTGTGAGTGTATGAGGAAGAGAAGACATAATACCCAAATCTTGACGGTAAAAATATCTACAAAGGGCATACATGCATCATTTGTCTATTTTCTCTTTGTACACCAGTTTTTCATCCCCAGCAAGTTTATGTTACAACGTGTGGTCGTAAAGTTTACAAGCACTTTAGACTGATATTTCTTAACAGATGTAAGGTTGTGGTTTTATTTACTAAAATCTGATCACTTTGTAATTATCTTTTTGCATTTTTAAATGTGTTTCCAACCAACTATAATAACATTTTTGCATAAAAGGAACTATGTCATTATTGGTAATGTTAACTCTAATGTTGGAGAATAATGGATATATTGGTACATACACATAATCCGAAAGCATATATATATATACACTACTACTACTACTACTTTAATGCTATTGGGGCCTAGCTACATGTTGCAAGTTTGGTTTTATCCCTATACGATTTGATGGGGTCTTCCCATCCCCATTGTTATTTTACTGCGTCTCTTGTTTTATTTAAAAATAAGATATTTAGAGTCAAATTAAAACATTATATCATGAGATCTATCTCACGGTTTGATAGTTAGTATGTAGGGTTGAGGATCAGAACGATTTTATTGCTCGGAGGCTGTGAACTGTAAATGTAGTCTATATGTTACTGGAATAGTATTATAACGGGGCAGTGTGATCGTAATACTTGGAGATGCTTGACTCTCCATGCTAATTTATTTTCTATGTTTTCTCTTCTTTTGTACATAGTCCGATTATTTAATCATTATAATCACAGCTAACGTTATTGGCAATAGGAATTTGCTCTTTCTACGTACGAAGGTTTCCAACTTTCCCTCGAATCGAGGTGCTAAGTTGAGTCGGGGAAATAACCCTTCCCAGTTTCTATCGAAGTCTTCTAACATGCGGTTGCATTGTTGCATTGTTCCTTAAGGGTGTTGCAAAAATTTCCTAGATGTAATCATATCATGGGATGTTTACATTATGAAGGTTGGAACACTCTACATCCAGTAATCCACTTAAACCATGCCATCTACCGTCACTGGTTGCCAAGCAAACATTATGTTCATGCTGATTAAAAGAATCAGCATGAACATAATGTTTCCATTCTAAAACATGTCAGTGTTTCCCTTCTTGAATTTCCGAACTTACTTCACAAGGCACTTCTACACCTTCACCTTTTCGGCTTACAAGTAACTGATGACTATGTTCGTTGGAGACTTTCGTTAAGAAAATTTAGACAAATTTCTAACCACATTCATTCCACTGGCTCAGCTCTAGAGAATAAGTACGCCACTTGGCTTAGCCCTTAACTTTCCAGGAATCAGCCTTGGACCAAGTTTATGAATGTGACCTACGATTGTTTAGATATCAGCAAGACAAGTCAAGACAGACAGAGCAAATGGTCGACTGTATGAATTGTTTTGACATATTATCAGTGTTTGCGTTGCTGACTTATCGGAACACAAGTAAATCTTGCTTTCGATCTTAACTGATGGCCCTTGTCTAACCTCGCGAATTTCGGCTGTAATCTCCATGAATTACATCAGAAAGTCATATTTTCAGATGATTTCGCATGTCATGATCCATACGATATAAGGAATGCTTCATGAGAGCGGATGATAAAACCTTTGCATACATGCCTCGCTCCATGAACATCAACCTTAGTGGTTTATCACTTCCAGAACATAATCTAGTCAAGAGCTCGAGAAGGTTGGTGTGATATATCATTCACATGTTTCTATGTCCCAATGGTTTAACCGACCACTCTGATTCTCGACAAGACAAACAAATTTGCGGACTTCGTACTCGCTTTTCTGCACATATTCTCCTTACGTCTCAAGCAGTTTGCAACAACATAAGCAAATACGATTATCTTGACCCAATGATGCTCAGATTAGCCAATCAAGACGTGAACTAAGTTCATGACGGTAACCACAGCCAGTCTTCAAATGTCCCCCTTAGCTACCTCTAGGCTATGTACTTGGATACTTGATCAACGAAATTGGATCTTTCTCAACCTCGTAAACGAAGGAACTTACATGCCTGTGGCCAACATACCACCGCATTCGAGATTGATGAACTTCAACTTCATAAGAAAGTTCTGTGACGCTGGCCCTCGTAGAACGCTGAGCTTTGTACAAAAGGGCCAAATAAAAATTTCTTTCAGATGTCACATGAACTACAGGCCAGGTTCAGTACAGTGTTGCTCGTGGGCACACTTGGACCACCGGATTAAGACGACATGTGAAGTGATGACTTGATGATAAGCTAATCCCCGTCTCCCATGAACACGAGTTTCGTCCACGCAACTGTCTCCAGATAACAAAAGATGATCCCATGAAAAAAAGTTGATTCTCATACATATTTCGCCGTTCTAAAGCTGAGGTCCAAGTATAGAACTGACCACTGATGCCAGCTTATAACATTTCATAATATTACACTAAACTCCAACAAGATGAAAATGGACGGTTTCAAATATCTTGATTGACACTCGAAATGCTAGAGTGCAAACCATATGTACAAGTTATATGCTTAAACAGAGATCTGATTGATAGAAAGGGCGGGGTTTAACTATTCTTTCATACCCCACACAATACCAGTGACTACTCCGGTAACCCATCGTCAGCACGACTTGTATATGTACAACTGAATACCTCAGTCTATGGACTTCCAGTCCAGAATTTCCAGCAAGCACAACAACTCATTGTCAGTGCTGGCTACATCTGGGAAGTCCAGTTCGATGCCAAACACCTCTTGGCTTTCTCCCTCGCCAGCATTCAGTAACAGCATCGCTACCCAAACTCTAATATTTGACACAAATGGATAGAGGGGAGAAATTTGTAGGTACTCATAGGCGTGGGCAAGATTTCCATGGCCGTCCACATAATCAAAACCCGCCTTGTCCACAATACATGCCACACGCTCATCATCTAGGCGTCTCACCAACAATGACACCATAACACAATCATCGAGTTTGACGGAAAGACGTGGCGACACCGATACTGTCAGCTTGTACGTATCATTGTGGATGTGTGTGCGCATAGTCTCACTGATGCCTTGCGGGTCAGTCTCGATTCTGTTTCTGACAATCCCCCCTGGCACAACCGTCGAGAAAATTGATTGCTCGTCCGACCAAATGTCCAAGTAAAATTCCAAATCTTCAAATGTTAACTTCGGCGCAGGCATGCTTCGACTTCGAGGCTTCCTCGAAAACCTCGAGTACAAGCTGAAGTAAGAATTCGGTGAAACCTTCGCCAACGAACCCTTGGTGCTGCGCACAGACGGCCATCTCTTCGCACACAGCTGGCTCCACAGATAATAATCCCTGGCTATTTCTCTCCAGAGCTTGCAAACGCACATGCATGCTGCCAGATCCTGCCCTAGCAACAGCGGAAACACCGCTCTCAGAACCTCCCCTGGTATTATATCCTGCATCCTTACAGACAGCGACTGCAGATCACTACCATATCCCCCTCGCTATCCAACGCCGCAGGCAATTCCCGTCCGATCTCTTCCACGCTCCAGGAACCCCAAGAATCCCACCCACACAGCGACCTCCACGTTAAGCTCCTCGCTTACTCCATCGGCCTCTCTTAAATCATTGACCTTACTGGTTATTTTTTTAGCAGAAAATCCTCAATTGTCCACAACAGAACCATCAAAACCTCAACCTGGTGGCAAACACCATACCTCGATTGCTCTTTCCTTACTCCTTCTCCGAGTCATCAAATAATCAGCATCGGCAACACGCACAGTCCAACGACAAACCCCTGGCAGCACAAATCGCTCCAAGACAGGCAAAATATTACGAGAGCAGCACCTAATCGCTGACTGACAGACTATTCACAATACAAACCCATGCCATTCCGTCCAACAAAGCACACAGTTTCCTCGTCCGCCTTGCCCCGGGCGGAACTAAAATCTACCGTCTCGGACTCTCCGACCACCAAACCCCACCAAACACAACTGACCTGAGAATGAACAAGAAAGAATTGCTGTGCTGGAGCCGCGGCGCCAAACAGCTGAAGTCCTGCAGTCCGCTTCGGTGCTAGACAAGTGCGGAGGATGGGCCGGCAGCACAAATATTCACTTGCCCCGTTTACCCGCGGGGCCACAGCAAATGCAAAACAGTAAACCAAGGCGATTAATTGCTCCTTTGCTTCCCACAGTTCTTACTTTCCCATTTTGCCATCCGCGGTAATGTGCAGCACTGTACCGGATTAGAAGCAGGTCAAACGATGAACTGTCGGTACCGGTAACGGAGTAACCGGGTAACTTTCGGCAGACCCACCGCAGTTCTTCACCACTTCGATTTTGTCTTTAAGCGGAAAATTTGTTTATGGTTGGGTTCCGTCTCTATCTAATATTTCCCATGTTTTGCCGCTAAGTTTAGCCTTTTGAGCTCAATAACAACCCGCATTAGAGTGCCCAAATTGTGAATTAACAAAATCCCAAAGGTTAAAGCACTGCAAAGACCCTCTGCCGCACTTATAGCGGTCACCTTCAAAGGTTTTAAGAATGAATGCTAGAGAACTAGAAATGATATTATTTTGAGACTAGAAATGGTTCATGTGATACGTTCTAGAACTTAGTAAATTGAGTTAGTGGGTTCGGAGCCTATGTTACTTACAACACAACTCATTTCAAGTTGTACCGTGAATGTTGGAAAAGACAGAGGAAAGCAATAGATCTAGTGGGGAACCAAGTAATATAGCAAGAAGGATCAGAATACCCCATCAAGTGGTACATATATGAAACCAAAGGGGTAGATGGGGCTAGCCCTAATAACATCACAATGAAAAATATGTATTATTTCAACTAAAATATATTACCTATCTAAGTCAAAGGGTCTGCATATGAAAAATCACCACATGATTACTCTCGTATGGATGGCATTAATATGTAGAGCGATTGATACCCAAGAGTAGCTCTAGTAGACGATGTTTACGCAAACTTGAGAGGGGTGAAGTGATGTTTATTCAGAGACGTTGTTACGAGATACGTGCCCGATCTGTGGGGATGGTATGAGTAAGCTCCCCTTATCTCTGCACGAGGAATTTATGAAGAAAGGAAGGAACTGGTAAAGGTAATGGACCGGATAACTCAATCCAGATATGAACACTAAGACGAGTTGGGGTGAAGCGCGTGGGTCATTCGTTGGGTGCAATAGGTGGACGCGTTTTGATCAGATTTGGTGCACACTGATTCTCTAACTGTTAGACGAGACCGGTTACGTTCCGGCAAGTAAAAGATTCCAGTCTTGTCTTTATACGCACTACAGCTCTCCTGTTCATATCTTATTTCCAAGAGTCAAGAATCCCAAGTCTTCTTTGTCTTCAATCTTCATCCGTTACACTTCGTCGAATGACACAATAAAATAACAAAAAGATGGAAAGATCCGTTAGAGTTAAGACCTGTGATCTTGACCTCACTGTGATGCGTGAATTTCGACTCACCACAATTTTTAAAATTATCTGCTCGCAGCTCAGACAATGTTATGCCTCGGTAACTGTCAACTTGACATCATGTTGGGCACCATTTATTGTTAATATATTATATAATTTGTTTAAATATTGTAATAAGTTTTGGATCCGGTCTTGAGCACCATGACTTCAACCGTTTCTGTTCGAATCCGTAAGTTAATGCAAGCCTCATGCAACAACAGATGTTTTTTGCTGGATTTTTTCACTTTCTTTCACATTTCCAGGAATGTATCGGTGAATCTTACAACCATCATTACGAGTGGTTTGAAATTCTTTTATTTAAAATAATCTATTAGCGCTTCTCTAAACAAGCTATAAGTCCTGCTCTACTGATATGCTTGAAAACTGTTTTAAATTCATCGTTTTAATATCTTATAGACCCAAAACTTATAACATTATTTATGATATATAATATTAAATCACATTACGAAATTTGATGATTGCATTCTTCTTCAATTTCTGGACAAGTATGTGAGTTAGATTTTAAATATAAGTTAGTCTAGAGAACACCTTATTTGCATGACAAGGTAGATTTTTGTAGTGTACCGCATTGGGTTAAGTGCATGTAAGAGCGCAAAATAGCTCCAGGCCGAAGATATGCCTTACAAATATATTAAAATAAATAAATATTTAGCCTCATGGTTCACATCCTTATTAGAACTAGTCATGCCAGAATTCCTTTTTTGCACTTTATGATGTTATCATGCTTGAACTTGAGTCTAGGATACTATTTATATAGATATATAAGGTCATTTACAAATTCACAATATAAATTTGGCATTACGAGGGAGAAAAGTATCCAATTGTTATTTCAGTAAAGCATTCAGTTTTATAATGCAAAGTATATACTTAGGAAACAATGATGAAATTGTTCACTGCAGAAATAATAATTAAAAGTAAAAGTATGATGAAACGAAAAATATACCCTTTACTGATTTAATTGTTAGAGATGACAATGTTTTAGAGGGGATGATCTCTCATCTTGTTGGATGGAAGGCCAATGGAGTGGCAGCCGCCAAGGTCTCCCTATACTTGGAGAGGGTATATAGAGAAATTACACCTTTGTTCATCTAGTTTTGGAATTATATAGAGCTATGGACATACACTTCAATGTTTGTGAATAAACGCACAAGAGTTTACCATACTAGGTTGCAAAATATATCAGTCTCTCTAGATTATCATAAAGTATATTTTAGATAATATATTTCCATTACTTTATATAAAGCATTATATGGTGCAATAATCTTGTTATGTGATAATTCTTTGTTCATTGTAGAACGTTTCACCTCAAGAGTTATGTATCTTTATGTGACATATTTTCCATTGTCATATTATCTAGCCCTAGCCCCATTTTAGCCATTTGGTTTCGTCCATGTAAGACTTATCGGATCTTCCCTTCCCGTTTGCCATTTTACTGTGTCAGCGTTCTCCCTTAACAGTTAGAGAGGGTAAGAATATTGTCAAGTACACATGTCCGGTACTTTCTAGCGACCATCCTTCTGCTGCCCCCACCTACTTATTCCTTAAAGCCACTCTCATCAGGCCACGTATGAAAAACCGTATGAGTCGGCCTTGGATGATCCCTGTACTTTATCTTACTTAAATGAGTCATGGGCCCTTTGTTCCCACGGTGGAGCTATATTGCAGTTTCCGCACTTAGCGGATCCGGTAGTATACTTTCTTCACAAGGCGGTAAATTTCGTCTGTCACAAATAGCATCAGGTTATCCACGTCATCCATGTTTGTGATCACAGCATCCCTTCCATGGCCCTTTCCCTTCTGATAAAGCTTGCCTCTTGTATCATATGTTGGTCTTTTATTTTCCAGACGTTCTATCCAGTTCATGTAAACCTGATAGAAACTAGAATGATTTCCGTATGAATAATGGGCTACACATACATTGAAGTATTTTTTATGATCAAAATGGCTGATGTGAAGAATTCAGCGGACCTGGAGAGGTAATAGAGCTTTATGTAAAGAAACTATCAAATGTATTTTTTTTTAAGACATGTATAACGGCTGAATTTAAAAAAAATTTTAAAAAGTGGAATATGGTCATATTACAATTTTTTTAAATTTTTGGAATGCTGCACATGGAATAAAGCATGCAAGGAATTTCAAGTATAACGAACAATAAATTGGAACATAAACTGGAAAAACTATACGGCAACATTCATAATTTGGGTGTTAGTCGTTTGTTTGAGAATCAAAGGTTTAAATTTTAACCTCGATAATCGACCAAAAGCTTAATCTTCTATGGACTTGTCGTACTATGTAAACCACTCACATCCCTTGCAGATAACATGTATCTGCAACAACATAGAAGTGATGCTTCTTTCTTTCAAAAATGTTATAAACATCTTCCTATGTAGTGCCTTAGAGCATTACCTTGTGCAATCCATACGAAAGCAATCACGGAATGTGATGATTCTCTAATGTTTGTAGACCATTTGACCTAGATAGTTTAAATATCTTATGTGTTGTAGGATATATTTCCAAGTGTGATGCTATTGGGGCCTAGACTTATGTTACCATTGTCATATGGACATTGTTTCACTTTGAGAACGTATGAGCGTCTGGTTGAGGAAGAATCCTCCTTATCCTCGTGTGAGTTGATACTCTCTCTTTCTACTCCTCAGCACTCCACATTTGAGTTCATTGCAATCGGTAAAACTTCAACAAGAAAATTATGATATTCAACAACTGAACCAATAACTCTTACCCAAACTTCATATATCATTGCTTTATAACCTTCTTGTATTCTTGGAAAAAAAAATTATGTTTTTCTCTTCCAAAAGTCTCAAAATAATTATCGAGTTATACTTTTTATCACAAGGTGATATGCAGACCCATGTGTACTAAAACTATAACACATCCCAATCCTTTATTCCAAGTGTTCTCAAATTTCATGAGAAAATAATTTATCATCTAAGCTTCAACTCTGGAAAGTTTTATTGATGAAACTTTTTGATGAAAAAAGTTATGATTCATGTATTAACTTCGTGATAGTTACTGCAATCTTGCAAAACTGATTATATGTATCAACTTCAAACTATCACTCTATATTCAAAACGTATCCAATTGAGTTGAAATTTCAATCCAGACACAAGCTTAATTGAATGAGATATGTCAAAACCCTCATAGGATTCTCATAATTGACCCAAACTCTCTTCAGGGTCCAAATTTCACTCTCCAATTTCAAATCATCACAATAGAGTGACAACCTACTCAATTGCATCCATTCTTGAGTCCACCTTGTAGCTCTTGTCGTTAGCTCGTCAACCCCATCCCCAAATCTTTGAATCTCCCCTTGAAAGGCTTCCAAAACTCTTCAAAACCTCGAAGAACTTGACCAAGTCCCCTTATTGGTCCAACCCCCAAGACTAATGAGAATGAAGAGTGTCATTTTGACCTCTAGTGGGGCCAAATTAGCTCCATACTAACTTAGAGCTTTATAATTATCCTAAACACATTACTTAGCCATCATATAAATAATATGAGCGGTCACTAATAAAAAGTCAAAATAACAACTCAAAACTGGTTAAGTATGAACAGAATTACAAACAGAACCGGAGAGTTTATAACTTGAGAATAATACTCCTTGCCAAAATTCCTAACAATCAACTCTATGTGGTTTGTTCTCGATAAAAAATAGTGATAGATCGGAATCCACGTGTTAAAAACCACGATTATTGGCAAGTTCAAATCCATAACGCTCAACTAAATCAAAACGTATACGTATAGGTCCCAAATCACACCGTAAGAAATAATTGGAAGAATAATCGGGTCTAGAGAATTTATCACTTGTTGCATAAAGTTATCGCCAAAGTGATATACTAATCACATCCTATAGTGATCACGATGAAGACACTGGATGTTGATCACAAATAGATTAGGCATCGGTACATTTGGAGGATCATGTTGTCCTCTATCCATATTCCACGTCGGGTCTATTTCAATTAAATCATTAGTTAGCAAAGCAATGTTCTAAATCTCTCACTTCCACTTTTCCACCCTAAACACGCTTTATATTTGATAAGATCCCAAATAATATCTCTTGGAGTTTTATCAACATCCTGACCTTCTTGAGTTACAAAGTCAATCCACTCGTGAGCTCTAAACAGCCTTACAATGAGCCGTCGATCATCTTGTCTTAAAGTACCCTAATCATATCAATAGCTCTGAAGATGACACATGTCACCATCTTCTCATAGTAATGGCATCAGAATACGACATTAGTTTGGTTCATTCCTTATATGATTTGATAGTGTCTTTACATCCCTTTTGTTATTGTATTGAGTCTCGTCTCATTTGATTAGCTATAAGTGCCACTTACAAGAAGACAACTTTGCATTCATTTTCAATTTTGTTGTATGCTCTCAACTACTTTCTGATTGAAAGCCCCGAGATGAAACTGCTTATATTGCCACTAGGATCAGAAAAGCACACGGAGATCACTGCAATGGCAATACTCTAGTTACATTCAAACTGCACCCGCTATCAGAAATAAGTAAAATACATAAAATGAACACTTGTTTATACTTGAAGCTAAGTGAGTAGGACAAATTCTACTAACTTTTGAGTACCCACTACATTTTACAAGTAGGCTGAGGTTGAATAATAATGACAAACACGAGGAAACTCGTATACAAAAGGATGAAGATACGCAGAAAAGGTACAATATAGCTTGGGTACTAACGGAATTATTGCTATTTAATTTCGTAAGAAAAATTAACGCTTACCAATATTTTACTAGCGTCTTTCATGGCTATAGATCAAAAGATGAGGACCATGAGTAAAGATCTATGTTGTATCTCATTACAAGGCCACTTTTGTCTTATTTATTAATATATTAAATTATCAAGACTACTAAAGTGTTTTCTATTGTATTCCATTCTGAGTCTGCGTGAAGGATTTGAAGCAGTATATAAAAAACCTGAAATATATTACTCCCTTTTTATGTAAGTATAACCACGTTCGTTGTTAGATATTAGTCATATCCTAAGGAGGTCCGGAGAAGTCGCAAGTAGTTCGGAACGCATTAGGGAAGAGCTCGAAAAGGTATAGCACGGTGACGTTGTCACCACCCTAATACATACCTTCGATGATGCTAATTGTACGGTGCTATCTTGTAGTACAGTGAATTACCGTCACTGTACTACAAGATGAAGTTATTTCCGAGAGGCAGCGCGGACAAATGCGATTGTAGCGCGGTGATAGTGTCACCTTGCTATAATATTTTCTGCTACGATTTTGTGTGCGATTTTGATTGTTTAAGTGAGGATAATCATTGTAATTAGCCTAATTCCGCCCTAACTATATAAAGTGTATTAGGAATTAGATTTGAAATATACTAAGAGAACAAAGAGGCACAAAAAAAAAAACAAAGAAGGAGAGTTTTTGGATTCTTCTTGTAATCTGTAATTCTTTGTGATAAGTGGACGGAGAACCTCCGAAGGCATGACGTAGGACTGATTTGGTCAGAACTTGGGTAATTCTTGGTGTCATTTTCTTTATCAGTCATAATTATTCGTTGATTGCTTGATCAAATTGTTTGGTTGATCAAATATTGAAACCATTAGAACTATCGATTAATTGCTAGATTCATTATTCCGTTGTGCATAATTCACACCAAATTGGTATCAGAGTGAGGTTTGTGTTTTGTGGTTTCCTTGAATTTTTGGATTTAGGCTGTGGTGTTCTTGATTTGGGTATTTTTTGAACAAACGGTAATTTCTGTTGAGATGGCTCCTACGTCGAAGGTGGACATTGAGAAGTTTGATGGGAAGAATGAGTTCGGGCTATGGAAGATGAAGATGTTGGCTCACTTGGGAAACATGAATTTTGCAAAGGCGCTTGAGGGGGCGGACAAACTCCCTACGACCTTGACCGAGGAAAAGAACACGGAGATCCTTGAGAAGGCATACAATACATTGATCCTCAGCTTGAACAATAAGGTGTTGTGAGAAGTGGTCAAGTGCAAGTCGGCAGCGGATATCTAGTTGAAGCTTGAAACGCTTTACATGATGAAGAATGTGTCAAACAGGCTGTATCTCAAGGCAAAGTTCTTCACCTTCAAGATGGAGGAGGGAAAAGATCTCCATGGGCATATTGACGAATTCAACAAGTTGATCGTGGACTTGGGTATGAGATTTAAAAGATCAAGTATGAAGATGAGGATATGGCGTTGGTTCTTCTACACTCCTTGCCAAGATCATATGAGACGTTCGTGGATATCCATAAATATGGTAGAGAGACGATCTCTCTAGATGATGTGATTGGAGCCCTGAGGTCAAAAGAGCTACAAAAGAAGATTCAAGCGAAGGAATCTAGCGGTGATGGTTTGGTCGTACGAGGAAGATCAGATAAGAAGGAATTCAAGTGAAGGTTGGATCGATCGAAGTCTCGAGATGGAAAGAGAAGCTTCAAGTACTATACTTGCCATGAGGAGGGACATATGAAGAGGGACTGCGCGAAGAGGAAAGACACGAATGGGAACGATAAGGGAGGAGAAGCTACGGTAGCGCAAGCGAAAGAGGGCTATGTCCTGGTTATTACAACAAAGCACTCGGATATGCAGTGGATCATGGACTCGGGATGTTCATTCCATATGATACCGAACCAGGGTTGGTTCGATACCTTCGAGGAGAATATCGGAGGGGATGTGTTGTTGGGGAACAATAGGCCGTGTAAGGTGATCAGGATTGGCACTGTGAGGATTAAGACTCATGACGGGGTGGAACGAATTCTGTCGGAAGTGAGATTTGTTTCTGAACTCAAGAGGAACTTGATTTCATTCGGTGCGTTGGACAAACGAGGTTATAGCTGGAAGGGTGAAAAGAATACGCTGAAAGTTTTGAAGGGGTCGTTGGTCATGATGAAGGGTGTTCGGGATCGGAGTCTCTATGTACTTCAAGGGAACACTATCATTGGTGAAGCGGCAGCGATATCGGAGCCGAGGGAGCAGTCTTTGGCAAGCCTATGGCATAAGAGTCTCGGGCACGTGAATGAACGGGGGTTGCAAGAGCTCGAGAAGCAAGGGCTGTTTGGGGAGAAGAAGCTTGGAGAGTTGCAATTCTGCGAGAATTGTATACTTGGGAAATCTACAAGGGTGAAGTTCAAGCGGTCAACGTTTGTGACAAAGGAGATGTTGAGCTATGTGCATTCAGACTTGTGGGGGCCATCTCGGAGACTCCGGGCAGTGGACGGTATTTCATCACGTTCATCGATGATTGTTCTCGGAAAGTTTGGGTCTACATCTTGAAAAACAAGAGTGATGCTTTTGGGAAGTTCAAGGAGTGGAAAAAAATGGTTCTGACTCAAACGGGTAAGAAACTCAAGAAGCTTCATATGGATAATGGGTTGGAGTATCTTGGTGACGAGTTCAATAGATACATCGTGAGCAAAGGGATGGTGAGGCATAGAACCGTTCGTCACACTCCGGAGCAAAATGGCTTGGCCGAGCGGATGAATCAGACGCTTCTTGAAAGGGTGAGATGTATGTTGTTTGAGGCGAGACTATCAAAGAATTTTTGGGGAGAAGCCGTAAACACGGCGGCCTATCTTGTTAATCGGTGTCCTTCAACGACATTGGAGTTTAAAACACCGAAAGAAGTATGGACCGGGCAGCCACTGAAGTTAGACAACTTGAGGATGTTTGGTTGCATCACCTATGCGCACCAAAAGGAAGGGAAACTAGATCCTCGAGCAAAGAAGTGCATGTTCGTAGGATACTTGGATGGCGTGAAGAGGTATAAGCTGTGGGAGACAGATGGCTATTTGTCTAGGAGTTTCATTAGCCGGTCCATGGTCTTCACAGAGTCCGAGTACTACAAGGCAACGGGATCTCAAGGGGTAGCCAGTGAGAATAGCACGGAAGATGTTGCTAGGGAATGGACTGAGATTGAGATGGAGCTCTTGGGAGGTAGTAGTACACAGAGGGAGGGTGAAGATGGCGGTGAAGAAACGGATCCTTTGGAGGTAGAAGGGCAAGGTGGAGATCCGGATGATAATCTTGGCTCTTATCAATTGGCAAGGGATCAGACATGCAGAGAGACCCGAACGCCAACAAGGTATGGTATTCTGATTTAGTTGCTTTTGCTTTTGTTACCGCATAGGAACTTGATGGGGTAGAACCACGAAGCTATCGAGAGGCGGTGACAAGTAGCAGCAATAAGTCATGGAAGGAGGCCATGCGTGAAGAGATGGAATCACTCGCGAAGAACAAGACGTGGGTGCTTGTGGATAGACCAAAAAATCAAAAGATTGTTGGTTGTAAATGAGTCTATAAACTCAAGGAGGGAATAGTGGAGATGGAGAAGCCAAGGAGTAAAGCGAGGTTGGTGGCTAAGGGTTTAACACATCGAGAAGGAGTAGATTTCAACGAGATTTACTCGCCGGTCGTCAAGCATACATCTATTCGAGTGTTGCTAGCACTCGTAAGTCATTTTGACTTGGAGCTCAAACATATGGACGTGAAAACTGCTTTCCTTCATGGGAATCTCGAGGAGCGAATCTACATGGCTCAACCGGAGGGATTCGTCGAGGCCGAGAACGAGGGGAAGGTGTGACTATTAAAGAAGTTACTTTACGGCTTGAAGCAATCTCCGCGGCAATGGTATCTCTGGTTTGATGAGTTTATGTTAAGGATCGGATTCATGAGGAGTAACTATGACAATTGCGTGTACGTCAAGTGGGTGAGTGAAGGCTGCGGGATATTTCTCCTTTTGTATGTGGATGACATGTTAATCGCGTCAAAGGATATGGGGGAGATACGGAAACTGAAGAAGGTGTTAGGGAGTGAGTTTGAGATGAAAGACATGGGTCCGGCAAAAAAGATACTTGGGATGGAGATTATTCGGGATCGACAACGAAGTTCATTGTTTGTGTCACAAGGCGTGTATCTCCGGAAAGTGGTCGAGAAGTTTGGGATGTCGGGGTTGAAGGCGGTGCAGACTCCTTTGGCAAGTCATTTTAAATTATCTTCACAGTTATCACCGAAGACGAAGGCGAAAAAGAAAGTTGTGGAGAGGATTCCCTATGCGAGCACAATCGGGAGTCTCATGTACATCATGGTATGTACAAGGCCGGATTTAGCCTATTTGGCTAGTCTCGTGAGCAGGTTTATGGCGAACTCGGGGAAGGAGCATTGGGAAGCGGTGAAGTGGGTCCTTCGGTATGTGAAGGGAACTTTGGATCGTGGTTTGCTCTACGGGCGAGCAGAAGGTGATGAAGATAAGCTGAATGGTTTCGTGGACGCTAATTTCGCGGGTGATCTTGATAAGTTTACGCCGCTACGAGATATATATTTTACCTTATTTGGGAGCACTGTGAGTTGGAAAGTGCAACTTCAGCCTGTGGTTGCGTTATCCACAATGGAGGCCAAGTATATTGCAGCGACGGAGGGTGTGAAAGAGACTCTGTGGCTACAAGGGTTGATCGAGGAATTCGGAGTTGCTCAAGATAAGGTCGAGGTTTATTGCGATAATCAGAGCTCGATACATTTGTGTAAAAATCAGATGTTTCACGAGCGCACGAAACACATCGACATCAAGCTACACTTCATCAGAGATGTTATTTCACGAGGGTCCGTGTTGATAGAGAAGGTTCACACGGATGATAATCCAGTAGACATGGTTACGAAGCCCGTAACCGAGTCAAGTTCAATCACTGTTTGGACTTGATCCGGGTTACGGCAGGAGACAACTAAATAAAGTAGGAGGTGGTCCGTCCACGGAGGTTGAAGACTTGAGTCAACAGTTCTACATTGACCCAAGGTGAAGATTTGTGAAGTAAGGATCAATGTCTCACTTAACGGAGGTCCGAAGAAGTCGCAAGTAGCTCAGAACGTATCGGGGAAGAGCTCAAAAAGGCATAGCGCGGTGACAGCGTCACCGCACTAATACATACCTTCGATGATGCTAATTGTGCGGTGGTAGCGTGATGAATTACCGTCACCGCACTACAAGATGAAGTTATTCCCGAGAGGCAGCGCGGCACTACACTTGGTAGCGCCATGATAGCGTCACCGCGCTACAACGTTTTCTGCTAGGATTTTGTGTGCGATTTTGGTTTTTTAAGTGAGGGTAATCATTGTAATTAGCCTAATTCCACCCTAACTATATAAAGGCTATTAGGAATTAGGTCTGAGAGAAAATCTAAGAGAACAAGGAGGCAAAAAAAAAAACATAGAAGGAGAGTTTTTGGATTCTTCTTATAATCTGTAATTCTTTGTGATTAGTGGACGGAGAACCTCCGAAGGTATGACGTAGGACTGATTTGGTCTGAACTTGGATAATTCTTGGTATCATTTCCTTTATCGCTCATAATTATTTGTTGCTTACATTAATTTTTTGGTTGATCAAAAATTGAAACTCGTTAGAACTATCGGTTAATTGCTAGATTCATTATTCCGCTGCGCACAATTCACACCAATTTGCTAAACCTTGTTCATTGGATTTAGGGTTTAGGGTTCATGGCCCTAAACTCTAAACTCATCGCAAGGTTTGATTTGTACTCTGTACTTACATATATATATTTATACATTGTCACTTCTCAAGAATTAATATGCTAAGTTTCACATTCTGCATGCCCTCCGCTATTTTGCACACTCAATTTCAAGAGTCATGTGATCTGATACATGTTTCACAACGCCGGCTGTGACTGCTTGACCAGTCGCTTAGCATTCAGATATTCTAGTTTTGATTATCCTTATTGGTACTCTCCTTATGTCATGTGAAGTATGGATCAATGTCTCACTTAACGGAGGTCCGGAGAAGTCGCAAGTAGCTCGGAACGCATCGGGGAAGAGATCGAAAAGGTATAGCGCGGTGACGCTGTCATCGCGCTAATACATGCCTTCGATGATGCTAATTATACGGTGTTAGCGCGATGAATTACCGTCATCGCACTACAAGATGAAGTTATTTCCGAGAGGCAACGCGAACAAACGCGGTTATAGCGCGGTGATAGCGTCACCACGCTATAATATTTTCTGCTACGATTTTGTGTGCGATTTTGATTGTTTAAGTGAGGGTAATCATTGTAATTAGTCTAATTCTGCCCTAACTATATAAAGGGTATTAGGAATTAGATCTGAAATATACTGAGAGAAAATCTAAGAGAACAAGGAGGCAAACCAAAAAAAAAAACAAAGAAGGAGAGTTTTTGGATTCTTCTTGTAATTTGTAATTCTTTGTGATTAGTGGACAGAGAACCTAGTAAGGCAGGACGTAGGACTGATTTGGTCAGAACTTGGGTAATTCTTGGTGTCGTTTTCTTTATGGCTCATAATTCATATCTCCTTCTGTCATATTAAATTGATCACATATTTCGACTTCTGCTCTTTAATCCATCAATGTCGACGTATCTAATGTTCACTCTTTCAGACGATTCTAACATCTGAAAGAGTGCGTTTGCATTCCATTATGTTTAAACATAATAGGAATATTCCATCGCCAATATTCTAATTATGTTTATTTCAGTCATCTTCACCTGGTCGCTTTGCTCTCCCGCGTTCGTATCACGAAGTAGACCTCCGATGATAGTTATTGAAAATAAGACATGTTCCCATGCATTCAAAGACCCACTGCTTGGTCATGCCTTATACGCAGTCGAAAATTTTCGATCATGTAAACATTGCACTTTGACATTTGCAGGATAATCTACTGATATTAAAAATTACCACTGTGCTCATTCCGACCTTCTTCAACTAATTCCGTAACTTGCCCGTTCTCGTATCACGAACTTAATCCGATGGTCGTTCCAGAAAAGAAACACGTCTGTCATCATCAGACTTTTTTTATCGAATTGATAGTCTCACTCTCATCCCAGTCGATGACGGGAGGAAGTACTGACCAGAATCTGATCATTTGTTCTCCGATCTGACCCTCTTTCGGTAAGAAATGTACCCTACCAGGTTTATTGTAGAATATTGACCGAAGTACCCTTTCTGATAGCTAGCGGCTCGTGTTGGAGGCGGTATTTGGGAGGATTCTGAGTACGTGGGACCATTCTGTTGGTCAGTAATAATCAAGGCGATGCTGAGGAACTGTATCCTTGTGTAGGTTCATCTCTATCTCGCCATGTCAATCCGCAGGCGACGAGCAAGTGCTGATTCATCACATGCACACCAACTCGCAAAATTTATCTGATTAGGATATGGAGAATTGATGAGTGACAGAGTATTTTATGGCTGCTGAGACTCTGCCCGAGCACTTGGGGCCCTCTTACTTTATCAAAGTCAACCGAGCCCTGCATCAGATGTTTTACGTCAATCCATTCTCTACAGATGGTTTCGCCTAGCTGCCGCTTCTTCATTTTTCAGTGGCCGCAGTGGATCCTTCTTGTTGATCATATGACCTCGACCTTATACAGGTTACGGTAGAACTGGACTTCTCTTAGCCCTAGAAGAGGAACGTCAAAATCATCACCCTAAACTCCACTTTCAGTTACTTGTAAATTCACCTTGCAAACCAACGAAGTACTTGTGTCTGCATCACCTGCAGAAGCAGCAAGGAATTGTTGCGGGCTCGGCTGTGTCAACATCCAGCAGCAGCACACTCCGAGACTTACAGTAGAAGGGTCGGACCCCTTGTGTGCGGCCTCCTCGAGAATAGCCTGAGGGTTATACCCCTAGAGAAGAAACTACTGTATTCTATCTAAGTCCAAGCCGACACAATTGTTCTCAACATTTAGAAGCTTAACTTCAACAAGAAGGTACTGTGGGTGTTCATATGTGTCCAAAGGTTCAAAAATTTTTCCATCCATATTTTTGACAAAAAGAAATTTATGAGGAACCATACCAACAAGATGAAGGCTATTGCCTTCATCTTGTTGGTACTAGCACTATAAGGGCCTAGTTAGATGGTTGTAGCTAAATATGGGATTTGGAGGAGTGAAGGAAAGAAGTGGCTTGGGAGATGGAATATTGTTAAGGCTTTTGGCTTGAACGGGACTAGAAGAGCTTGAGCTTTCCATGAGAGAAGTAGAGATTTCTGTCAATTATGATTAATAGAATGGGAATTATAAGGAGAGTTGAGGCCGAATTGCTCTATTAGGAGGAGGAGACATCCAGACAAGAGTCTCATCTTCTTGCACACACATGACATCACAACAGGAATTGTGCAAACATAACACACGGTTCACAGACGGTAAAACATAAACTCTAGTATGTTCGTTATGTTTCGTGCTACGTTTGGAAATAACCTTATCAGAACTTGGGGACAGGAGTAGATTTGAAGTCGGCGAGATGATGCCTCGATTGATCACCCCGATGATGAAGCTATTGCCGGGAAAATACAAAGAATCTAATCATAACTTGTACACACGTACTCGTTTCTCCAACTCGAACTATTCAGTGGGACTGAACCAATCTGTACATCAATGGAAGCTCATGCTAGTAAGAGACGTGTTTATCGATGCGGATTTGCACATGAATCCATAACACAACCAGTATGTAAGACGCAGTAAGTATCTCTAAGACGCAGTTTGGTGTTTTAAAATCAAACTACAGTTTAGTGATGTTCTACAACAGTGTTGGGTATGTAGAAGCCATTGAAGCGTGTAGACCTGTAAGTGTCTCGGCTCGGAGTTACGAAGTCAATGTTAGGACGCGAAGAACACTGCACTGAAAGACAGAGACATGATTTAGCAACGTGTATATCATGACTTGAACGCGACATTAATGTCAATCAGCTGATTGCAATCTATTTTTGTGACTCGACAGGCGGATACTTTGATTTTTATTGAATCTTTTTTCATGAAGAAAGAAAGGACACAGTAAAATAACCAAATGTATTGGAAGACCCCATCAAGTCATACATGGATCCAACCAAACCCGTAAAATGGGGCTAGCCCCAATGTAAGGGCTTATCTTTCTTCATGAAGTCACAATTTAGAAAAACCAGACACAGTAAAATAAGAAAAAGGAGGGAAGACCCCATCCAGTCGTAGAAGGATGAAACCAAACTGGTAAAATGGGGCTAGGCCTCAATAGCATCACATTAGGAAATATGTCTTACTACACCTAAAATATCTTAACTATCTAGGTCAAACGGTATATAAACAACAAAGCATCCAAAGAAGCAACACATAACGTGATTACTCTCATATGAATTACGCGAGCTAGTGCTCTATATAGAGTAATAGAAACATGTTGCGTAAAATAGGCTATACAATAAACTAAAGAGAATGATATCCCTACCGCACACTCCCTCACAAACATGTCAAAGTTGATGTCCATAGCTCCATATAACTCCAAAGCTAGAGGAACAAATGGGTGATCTCTTTGCATACTCCTATATTTATATTTGGAAATCTTGGCTGTTGTCCTCCATTCGCCGTACATTGTGGAGGATGGGTGATCATCCCCTCTGAAATTATGTCACGAGTAGGATCTATAACCACCACTTATGTCACATTAATCTGGTACTCCCAAACCAAGTATAGTTTTACCCTAACCCTAGTGGAATGCAAGACATACCAACTCACATGGAGTGAGCATTGGTATGTCTCATGAGAGGATGGATACCTCACATAGAGTGAGGTATCCACCCTCTCTTATGCCATAGCAAACACCACATCCCTAATGGCATCATATGGGTTGCTATACTCTGCCCTCCGAATGGACAACAAGTCATATGAACATATGCATCTAAAGTGATATCACACTCACATATAGATGGATGGACCAAGCCAAGACAAAATCTCATCGTTGTAGAGAAAGTAGCTAGTGCAAGTCTAAAAGCCTTGATGCATGGTCGAGCCAAGATCCACAAGCATGAACCTTTGCCGGAGCAATAGCATAGATGAGCCCAAGTAATATGGGAATGGCCGGATCCACTAAGAGTGAATGTAGAGCATGCTTAAACTATCGCCATAATTTATCATAATTTGATTGATCGGAAATGTTTGCTACGTTTGGTCATACATCTACTCTGTAAACATAAATATTTTTGGAGTGTAGATGGAGAATTAATTGTACCAAAAATTGTAATTAATTGTAGTAGAGAATTTCAACCTTCCCGTTCCTCAAAGGCTCTAATGGTGAGTTCTTCAATTTTACGACAAACTCACCATGACGACAGTTTAATGGCATATGGGATAACTACTACATAAGTGAGAGTTATCTTTTGCAAAAGTGAAATTACCACACTTCCTACCGTTTGATAGATATATAGAGTAACAACCTCGGTAATAATCAGGCTTAATGACCATATGCCCCTACATAGGAGTTACTCTACTAGGTATGGATACTCCTTGTACTACTGTCTCTTTTGGCTGATTGATAAACCAAGTGAAACACCCCAAGTAGAGTACAAACAAAGTTGAGAGTGATTCAATGTTGCCGGTTGAGTGTAGTGTCATTGTAGTACTTGCATTGTTACCTACTTTCTCTTGCATTGTTTGCACTCTATCTTGTATTCATGTATTATGATAAAAATTGTATATGATTTAAAACTTATTATTCATGTAAAAGGAGTTAGATTGCATTCACATATGACTAATAATGCATTGTGTATGTTGTAAGTAATGAGGATAGTGTGATTTGAGAGAATCCATGATTTTAATGTGTTGTTTATAATGCAAAATTATGACTAATTATGTCAATTGGATGAATGCATTGGCATAAGATATGTAATGACATGTCTAAATATATTCTTGGATGAAATAATAAAACTTATGAATAAGTATGTTAAATATGATAAAATATAACATTTCATGCCTTTTTCTTAAAATAATAAATCTTTGAGTTGAATTGTTGATAAAAAAATTATATAGTTGTTAGTATTAGAAATTTATTAGTATTTTGGCAATATGACACATAGTTGGTTGGGACTTTAGTTTTTTGAGCTTTGCACTTCTATACTTCATATGTTTTGAGGTGGAGATTTCTCCACATATTTTGAGTTTTACATCAAAATGCTCCACAATGAACTTGCATGTATCTTTGACTCTTGTATACATATGTTAATTTCATATTCAACATGAGTTCAAAGTGAAAATATGACAAAATCCTTTCTATTGCTAGATAGAGGTAGCATAAACAAAGAAGAGACATTCAATAAATATCCCACATGTAGAAGAAGTTTATAAGAGAACCTATATTTATTGAAATTTCAAATTTTTAAGATGAAGTCTCATTTTCGGAACCCATAGAACATTTTGAAGGAATTTTATGTAAGTTTAATATACAATATATTATATTGGCTTCCAATCTATCCACCCTCACTCATATCAAATTATGCAACTTTTTAAGCATGCCAACAAATATTTTTGCATTGTTTATTATGAAATGATGTGACAACACTCATGTAAATATTCTTTGATACTATGATATAATTTGTATTAAAAGTATTACATTGTGCATTCAAAAGATTGACAAACATTCTAGACCTTTTATTATCATACTATGTGTTATTATTTGTGAAATCAATTTTCTTGATATTTGACTCATCAACTTCAATTATAACTAAATTAAAAAAAAATCTATCATGAAAATTTTGTATGATGAATCTAATGAAGTGCAAATGACTCTAGCAGTTTGTGATAAGAGAAGTTTGAGATGAAGATAATAAACCAATCCAAGATTCCATGAATAAGATGTATTAAATAATCCATAACATTGAATGGACTATAATATCAATATAATGATTGTTAAACTTTCATTGTTGTAATTATTGAACATTCTATGTATCAAAAATTGATATCTCTTTTAGTAATTGAATTAACATAAAATAGTATCTTATGTTAACACATCTTATAGTAATCATAAAGAGCATGTCTATATAGTATGAAGAGTTAGAACTAAATGATCATAAGTAGATGTGGTCATAATCAAAATCAATATAAGTATGAGCTGGTAGAGATTATAGAAGTAATGGCATATGATAAACACAAAGGTACAAAAATTACTATTGTTATTATTGCAACATCATTGGCTAGTGGACCAAGAGGTGTAGGAAGAAGTAAAATGACATCATGTTTGGAATTCTTCCACAAGATAATTACGGGGTTGCATAATTGGTGATAACTCATGAGTTCAACTCAAATTATTCAACCTTGAACCATGTGACAATAAACAAAGAGTAAAGAGTGCTCTAATATCAAATTAACATCTAAACTCCATGAATGATGCTCAAAGGAGATGATATGTAATATCATATAATACATGATAATGTATTAGTTAACATTATAGTACGTCAAGTCCATGCACTAAGAGATATGATTTTTGTTCCTAATATCATCAAAAAATTATTCTCAATTGGACGTATGATATGATAATATTATACATTTTGATGCAACAATATTCCTTGTTGTATCATGAAAGATATAGAACATAAAAAATTACAACATGAGAATGATAATATAATTTGAACATGTGATTGCTCACATGTGTAAATTGGATAAAATTGTTTTATTTTGTGATTGAAGATCTACAAACATTATTTTTTTAGTTCATAGCAAAATATCCAATGTGATGGATTAATCTTAATATATTATCGATATTTTTTAATTTTTATTCATTTATATAATTTAAAATAAGAAAAATTAAACAAATATAAATATATTATAAAATATTTTAAAAATATGTTTTTATTCATATGATGATCAAACAAGTTCATGATGCAATGTAGCTAAAAGAATATGTTACATACATTTTATTTCAAAAAAAGCAAATGGGGTTGAAAAAATAATTTAAAATTCATAACATATTGCAATGCAATTTTCATGTTGATAATACAATTTAAGTTATGTATAAATATAACATGATAAATTTAATAAATTTTTTTATGTATTTGTAAATATATTTCAAAATTGTGTGTACATAATAAATTTTAATATCAAAATATTCAACATTTAATATAATTATTCAATGATATAAAATTTATTATTTTTATAAAATCATTTTGTATTTCAAATTTTTTTTAAATAAAAAATAATATAATTATGCTAATTTTTTTAATTCATTGTTATTCTAAACAAATACATCATTTGGATATTAAAAATATGTGAATATTTTTTTTGGAAAAAAAATTATCAAAAAATAAAAAATTTATGATTATATAATTTTAAATTTTAAAATATAATTATAGTATTAATCTTGATTTTATTTAAACTTACATGCATTTTTTATTTTTAAATAATATATCTAGTAAAAACTAATTAATACATATTTTATAATTAACAAAAATAATCAGTTTTAATCAATATAAAACAAAATATATTAAAATAATATTATTTATATAATTTTATATCAAAAATTATATTTTTATAAAATATATTAATTGTTTAAAAAATCATTGAGTATCTATTTTAACAATATAAATAAATAAATATATAAACATTGTTTATTATTTTTATTAAATTATTTATAATAATTTAGTTTTAACATATATGAAGCATAAATTTAAAATCCATGATATATATATATATATATATACACATATTATATATAAAAAATATCTTTTTATTCAAACCTTATTGACATATAACATCTACAAAATTAAAAATCTTATCATCAATATACAACTTAATTTCATGAGATTTAAAATTTAATCATTTACCGTTGTTTGTTGAATGATATTTTTCATCTGAAAACTCATTTTATAAATTTCATTTTGTGTATCATGTTTTTTCAATTATCAAATTTAGATATTAGTATTCATGAAACACATTGGATTAAATTTATTGATAATTATAAACATAATTTAAGTTTATATGTAACATAAACACATGATGTCATACAAATTTAATATTATTAACTCGATGTATGCAATCTATCTCTAACTCCATAATATAAGAAATGACATGAATCATGAACTAAGTTCCAAATCACTTTCATGATGGAAGTCATTACTTGTTATAACAACATCTTATTTCTTAAGTGATAATACAATTTATTACATATATGATATTTATTGCATATCATACCCATACTATAATCATCTATTTTTTTATTCATTTGAATTAAAACTTATTTAGGTTTTATACTTCATGATTATATTAAAATTTATATTAATTAAATTATATACAAAAAGAATTTTTAATATATTATTAAAATATGAATTAAAATTTTAAAAATTTTATTTAAAAATAAAATTGTAATAAGTATTTGAATTATATGTTAAAATTTTAATAAAATAATTAAATTAATAAAATTGAAAATAATTTTGCATAAAAATTTAAAGGTGTACTATATATAAATATTAATTTTTATATGAAAAAATATATATAATGTTAAAAAATACCATGATTAAGTGGTGTTTCAAATTGTATACATTGGAGTGAAAAAAACTTGAAGAGTAAAATACCGATTTTATAAAAATATCTTAATGTGATAAGCCATGAAGATTAGTATGTAACATTTAGCCAAGATAAATGTGGCCAATCCTAATTAACTTTATTTATATACATAAGATATAACAACACACTTACTCAAGTTTGATAACTTGAGTAAGTGTATTTTATAAAGTTTGATATACATGTATTTAATGGTATGGGTTCCTCCTGAACCAAGTATAGTTCTGTCATAACCCTAATCGACTACAAGGCATAACAATGATCACTCCATGTGAGATATCCACCCTCTCGTGTCAGAGCAAACATCACATCCCTAATGACATCATATGAGTAGCTATACTATGTCCTCATAATGAGCAACGAGTCATATGAACATCTGATGCATCTAAAGTGATATCACACTCACATGTGAGTAATGAAGATGTAAATGGATGGACCAAACCAAGACTAAACCTCATTGATATAGAGAAAGTAGCTAGTGCGAGTCATAAAGCCTTGATGCATGGTCGAGCCAAGATCCACGAGCATGCACCCTTGCCGGAGCAAGAGCATATACAAGCTCTAGTAGTACGAGGAATGACCGGATCCACTAAGAGTGAATGTAGAGCATGTTGAAACTATCAATCCATCAAGATAGAATGTAGATCTTTAGTCCAATTGATGGCAAAATAGGAAAAAATGTGAGCTCATGTTATACCTCCAAGGTAAAATATCTCTTATATGTCGGAATAATACATGTAAGGGAAATGATTCCGTATCCACGTCCCTCGTATTTATCTCAAAGATGGGCCTATCATCAGTCACAAATCGAAAAGATAACAAAGATGTCGAGAGTGTCCAATTAGCAAAAAATTCTATAGATGCAGTCTCCTCCATTGACAATAAGCCTACCCTTCTACAAAAAATCGGTAAAGATGTATGTCCGAGTGCCAAATTTGATGTCACACACTCGAAGGTTGTTGGTTCGATTATGTCATCAAAGACTACCATGATACTCTTATCGAAGGCTGTCAAACATGATATGAATGTAAGTGAAGGAGTAACTGTGTGAAGAAGGTAGGTGGGTCGATGAGCAATACTAGATGAGATTATACCAAACATCAATTGCGGATCCCCTAGTAGAGGAAGGTATTCTACATGCAAAATATCCTTTACAAGTACAACATCTAGGTAGTGTGAAACAAAATCCTCATACCCTACTGACACTCCTAGAATGATTACCCATATGTTGATATCATACATTCATATGGAAGCCGGAGATAAAGAGTAATGCCCAAAGGAGACGAAGTCATACACTTTGACTCACAAACATACAAGATGAAGCTATGTAGTTAAGGAAACAAAGTTGTGTCTAAAGTGCTCACAGTGTGTATCATATGTAACGAGGTAACCATATAAAGGGGGGTGGTTTGCAGTAGGGAATGTAAACATGACATATGGTTATAATTTTTTGAAAGAGTCGCATACCTAATTATCATCCTGACCTACCGACTTAACAAGCCTCGTCAAAAGGTACAGGGAGGATGATTCTTTTTTGAGCTCCACTGTTCTTTTCTTTACTTTCTCTACGTGCGTACTATGCAACGCTCCAGCTATGTCGCTTTTCATCGGAAAATTTAAATTAAATATCGATGTGATATTCTCGACTTGTTTCTGCTGTTTGAACTTACAGTACGGTAGTGGACTAGAGAAGTGAGTGTGAAGTCTTTCACCAAGACAAGCTGCCCCCGAAAGGTGGGGGATTGACGGGCAGTAGAACCCGTCGCGGATCCCGTGACGTCGGGAGGGAGGATTGTCTTGGACAGTTCACTGGAGGTGAAGGGCGTCAAAGCCGTCAACACATTTGTCTGTAGCTCGCCTTCAGCTTTTGCTTGATTCGCGCTTCATCTCCCTTCTGGGTTCTGTCTGCCCTAACTCGGTCTCCATTAGCTCCCACGACAGCAGGGCTTTTTGCTTTTGCTATTGCTCCTCGCAGCAGTAGCAGCAGCTTGGCAGGCCTGCCTCCCTCGCTCCACCTTTTACCCGGTTCTGTGTTTCTGGCGGGCTTTACTTTGCGGAATTAGCGCAAGCATTAGCCCCTTCTTTTTAGCAATTTCCGTTTGACTATTTTGCGTAATCGTTGAATGTGTTGAAAACCTTTTGGCCGATCCGTGCGGCGTGTATGAAAGACTGGTGGAGACCACCCAGGAGCTTTGGGACACAGCACCAAACCTAGACGTCTCGTTCCGCGGGATGGTAGTCGAGCGGGATCTTTAATTTACGACAGCAGTTTCCGGTAGCGCAGACGTCTGATCTCGAGTTTTCTCCGAGTCAGGTTTTTCACCAGGGGAGCTTAAATTCTGTGTTGTTGCGACTGCATGCTCTTCTTTTAGAGCATCGTAACAGACGTTCAGGCTAAAACGAACGAGAATGAGCCATTACGTGATTTAATAGATAATTGGAATTCATTTCTCTGACTCCGAGGGCAAGTTCCAGTAACTTGTGAATAAACTGGCTTTTCAGCACATGCGACGAAGAGAGGAAGAAATTGATCACTAGGTCGTAAGTATCGCGCAGCCTATGTCTTCACCGTGAAATGGTGATAGAGGTTCCCAGGCCATGATTATCTCCTGCAGTGAGTCGTGATAAAGTCTACAGACTTTCTACTCTCTGGGCGGGACTCTGAAGTATCTCTCTGATAGAGGAAAGAAGCAGGTGTTATGGCAGGGGATGACGATGATCGGTATGGTAGTGATTTGAGGGACTCACCACCTGTACGGAGTCGATCGTATCATAGGAGCCCAGATGATGATGGGAGAGATGGTTCTCCTCCCGATATTCGTGAAGGAAGGGAAAATGGAGATCGGTATCGAGAGGTATGTGTTACCCACTCTACCGATAATGATTCCAACCTCCCTTTTATCGTCAAAACATTCCCGGGGAAGGTTTGCGATATGTACAGTTTTCCAAACTACCATGTTTGATTCGCCTCTATCTCACAACTCGAATATAACACCAAGACCTACCAGGAAAGACTGACGTGCTGTAATCATATGCTCCATCTTATTGCCTCTACTAAGTGCATTTCACCGGTTTGTCCTTTGCATCATTTCTGCGTAATGTAACTGTAAGACGTGATTGTTTTTTTACAAGTCTTGTGAAGTTTCTGTATCTTATCTTCCGAGAACACCTTTCTTCTGGTTTTCCTTCTTTGTCCTCTTTAGTCATCTGTGTTTTGTCTACATTTTTTGTCGTGCCTGTTTTGAAGGTCGTGTCAAACAATAAGTCTTGTGTTATCGTGCTTTACACAAGACTTGATCCTCCACCAGTTCTTTATTCTATGCTCCTTGACAAGAGCCCGGGCAGTCCTGACACGCCCAGAGCATGAAGTCATGCACAGATAACATTACTATCTACGCTAGTAGCTTGTATCTCTACCGGATAGTTTCTAAACTCTCCATCCTAGAGCTGATCTCTGTCTGGTCACTCTCGTTTAGATTCAGAGTGAATTTTTAATTAGGCGACTGCTCTTCGAGAACGGGCTTCTTCTGGTTGACGCTCATGCAGCTATTAGTGTTTGTGTTTTGGATGAGAGGTCAACGTATGCCATTTGCATTATGCGAGGAATAACATTTGTGTATGGATTACATCATATATCACCCCTCTGAATCCTCAGTAGAATCTGGTGAAATGGAGCGGTCGTTGATGACACCTATCTGGCGAGTTCACCTGTCAAAGCGAGGTACTTTTAACCGAGCTGAACACTTTCGTTCTGTCATCAAGTGTCTCAATGACAACATCAATCAAAACTATGAACTGATCTTGTTAAAAGGCTTTTCGACTAGTTTCTTCACAGCCAGTTGTCGTTGGTAACCACGGGAATTTGGAACCAACACGGAACTAATGGTTGAAGCTGCTGGTGTCGTGATTGTTGCGGAGGTGCCAATCCGGTTCAATAGGTGAAGTCGTGAGTTTTTTACGATGAGTTTAGCTCTGTTTTTTATATTCTTCTAATGTTTCAATAGAAATGCATGATAACAACAGGAATGTCAATGTGCGTGCGGGGGTGAAGAAAGAAGATTTCTGGTTTAGTGTAACTACATCAATTATAATACAGATAACACAGTGTTAGAAATGCAGTATGCATAACTAGAAAGAATTTCTGAACCATGTAGTTTGCATTTGTGTAAAGTATTGAAGAGAATGTAGCCCTACATTATGGCTCCCATCTCCTCTGGTGACTGGAGTGCTTGTTTCATCTTTACTTCAAAATGAAATTTTTTTTTTTTGTTTCTAACGCTAACTATACTAACATTCTATCTCCTCCTCTTCTCCCCCTCCATCCCCTCTTTCTTCTTCCTCGCACCTTGCTACCAGCACCACTCAATTAGGGCGGGGTTGATGGTCATTAGGCTATGCTAGGCATTTGCCTACGAGTACGTTCTATGCAGGAATTGAGAAGGTTCTGATAGAATCGATTCATCTGAGTTACATGTATTAGTCTGCCTTTGAGCACTATCCTCTAAGTTTTTAACTTTGGCTACGTGAGTTTGTTCATGCAGACTTTTAAGTAGGTTTTGATTGAACCAATTTTCTGAGTCGCTTCTGTATGATTGCCTTTTTTACTCCACTTTATATGAAATGTGTTGGTATGTAAACATGGCGCCGGGTCCACAGTCCTCATGCAATGACAGGAAATTACTAATCAGTACATTTTGGGTAATTGAGTTCAATTTTGTAGCAATATCTCACATCCATTTATTCAACATAGTTGGTCGTATTGCACATCTCGGTCATGCTCTCATGGTTGTACTCAACATGGGATTGTCATAATTTAACTGTGTTGGGGTTGCATCCAACCTTATATGGTGTTATTCAAACATATTAAGTATGCTGATGTTTTGGATGATCCATCATCCACTGTAACATAGAAGTTTTAATTGATGTTAAATCGTATACGAAATCAAGAGCATTGGCACAATCATTTGTGGTCTCCAAGGTGGAGCAGTAGTAGTCTTGAGACTATGCAACATCTTTTTAAATTTTCTTTGCTTTACTATGTTCTTTATTTTTATGTGCAAATTGTCTGACATGTATCACTTGTTTTCTGCTTTGAATGGTAGCGAATGCCTCGGGAAGACGATAGAAGCAAAGATAGGATAAGAGAAGATGGTGGTCATCGAGAGCGGCGGCGACGAGAAGACCGGGGTGATCGAGAGAGAGATCGGGACCGGGGCGATCGGGAACGTCGTCACCGAGATGATGGCGACCGAGACAGGGTGGACCGAGAGAGGTATTTCACAAATTTCAGCCTTTGTTCATGGAAGTCAGTCTTCGTCAATTGAAGGAAATATCTTTCCTGCATGCCAGAAGTCTCGTAGGGTACCTAACTCATTAGTTTCCACCAGTCGTTGCTTAAGACCATAGACCCAACACCCTTGGATGAGGGGTGCTACTTTGAAGAGAATCACTAGTTTGCGAATACAGGAGACGTTGGAGGAAAACGGAAGATGATGATTTGAGAGTGAAATAGGTCCTTCTTGTTGTGGGACTTTCTACTTAGATGAGATAAATGTGGATTTTCCGGATATTATCCAAGCAACCATTTACTAAGATCTAGCTGGCAAATATAAAAGTCCCAGTAACTGTGACCCAGAATTGCATCTCCTTGAGCCTTGCATTAAGGCTAGTGATTACCATAAACCTTTATGTTAAAGGTTTATGGTAATCACCGCGGGGGCATAACATGCAAAGGAACCTAAAGCATCTTGGACTGAGGTGTTACCTCTCCCGGCCGCCACCGAAGTGGTAGCGAATGGAAAGAAACGTGAAGAAGACTTAAGAGCAGTAGAAATGGAAACTGAATAGAAACAAAAAGATGCAAAACGCCAAAAAAAGGTTGTAAAATAGAAGTGAGTTAGAGAACTAAGTACGAGAAGAAATCCAGTTGTTTATATGGAAATGGAAACTAAGTGAGCAGTATGGAAGTGGGCAGTACGTCGCAAGAAAGACTTCCAGTGACCACCAACAATATTCGAACGGGAAGACTCAAATTCCCGTCACATACACATGGCTGCTTCATCAGCGACTACCGTAAACCGTCTGGACTCCATCCTCTGCTACGAAACTGTCCCTCTCATGTTAGAAAGAGATCCTTGCCATCAAATAATGAGCGAGAGTTTTGTTCCCCTTGCTACAAAGTGTGCAAGTTGCAGAGAGGTTCCGAACTTGCTCTTGTTGTGATTGAGAGTATGATCCCATTCGAAACCTGAACTTGAGGCGCGTTCTCGTACAAGGAATATCTGGAAATATTGCTTGAAGAGGACTGGTTCGAGGATGGGCGTAGTCAGTGGAGGGATCATATCTGTGTTTCAATCCTTGATCAGCTTCTGCTAGTAATTGGTAATATTAGACGAATAGTTGCCTCTATCACTAAAGTTTCAAAGTTCCTGCTTCCATATGCCGTAAATCTACTTATCTTGGTATACCTTGGCTATTTTAAGTCCATATGCCGGTGATGATGAAGCTGTCCTTCCACTTTCGTTTGGCAAACTTTCCTTCGAACTTCGCGATAAGTCCGGCTGAGAGACTACTGGATATCATGTACATGGTAGGAAATCGGCAATCCCACCAACCTAGTACCCTGTCTCAACCACATTTCATATCTGAAGTTCCCACAGACAAGCCTTCTCAAGTATGGGAAGGACGAAATACGAGGACTTGATCACCACGAGTCCACTGTTGCCCATGTGCCTCAAAATGGCCATGAAAGACCAATATACTACATGTCTGAACATTTGCCTCCATCTCTTATCTGTCACACCAGATTTGTCCTGAAACTTTTTCCCTGTAGAGTCCATAGAAGTCTTCGGCGAAGATCAGGACGGTTATAAGAGTCTACCCTACACGAGTTCCGAGAGCACTATATTCTAGTGTTTCCGGTCGTGGATTTATCATGTGTTGGAAAGTATCGGTGAGAGGGGAACCTTAGGCTCCTCCAGCATCGACATAAACGGATTCACTCCCGTGGAGTTGAACGAGGATTGTGTTCTAAGTGTTTTGGTATTACTGTTGTACCACCCTCCACGTTCCCTGGAATGCCAGACTTCCAAATCCACTGTGTGTTGGAAGGGTGTCCGGTAGAGGGGAACCTGGGGCTACTCCGGGATCGATAACAAAGGATTCACTCCGTTCCCCTTGAACCGAGACTGTGTTCTTAGTGTCATGGTATTACTGTGGAACAACCCTCTACCTTCCCTAAAATGCCAGACCTCCATAAGGTTTACGTGAGCGTCTTTCTTCCCGTATTACTTGGCTAATACTTGGCTAAGAGTGAAGATGTTGATGAGTGCCTCTCGCATCCGATTCGAGGAACCAAACCGCACTTTGTTCTGTCAGTAACCATGTTTCACTTTATATCTTATTCGTGCATTCATCCTCTGGTTTGTTGCTGCGTGCTTTTCCCTGTAAGCAACTTTCTCATTGCTTCTGTCCTGGATACTCTATGTATGCTTGCCTTAGAATTCCATCTGCTTCTTCAGATTGAATGCTATCCCATGGTTCGTTGCCATGCCTCAGACCTGTTCTTTATTGCCTAATAATTCCATTGAATCGGGCTATGCCTTAGATAGAGACCCTATGGTTGTACCTGCCGGGTTTGTGCTCTTCGGTCTCCTTACGTCCCTAGCCCTTGCGGTTGATCACGTGTTATTTCAAATGGCGATGACAGCCTTCAGGTTTCATGGGGCGTCGGGTATACAAGTATCAGCTGATAGGAATAAAGCTCAGACATGTTTGTCTGAGACCGCTTTTGGAATCTGGGAAAACTGTTCAAACCTTCCAATCCCAGTATCCAGATGTGGCACACTGCCCAATTTGTGTAGAGGAGCTTCCCCGAGCGGCTTGGTACCCAAAGTAGGGGCCTTACCTAAAATTGTCACTACGTGTCAGAGTGAATACCCCAAACGTTAAGCTGCGTAGGAAGGTCAGCATTCTCAAGATGGAGATGGCCCCAACTAAATATCCTGTAGATCTTACCTTTGTAGAACACAAGTCAAAACGGACGGGACGGGACAATCAACAGCTAGGGAGCTAACACCAACAAGTAACGTCAGGACGCATATTAAGATAGGAGCACCCAACGAATGAGTTTTACTTTAAGGTCAGCCTAATTCTCATCCATGATAAGCTAACCTTTAGTTTTGCTGTAGAGATGATTGTCACTTCAATACACTGGGTCGGCCAGAGCTTGTAATTTGGGGGCATTACCTAACGAGGCCATTATACATTGTGTTCTCATTTAGAGTGCACATTCAGCGACTCATGATTTTCCCCGGTATGCAGGTCTCGACATGACCATGATCGAGATAGGGAGCGGAGACACAGGCATAGATCACGCTCTCGGTCACAAGGTCGATCCCGAGATCGCCGGTCACGGTCTCGATCAAGGTCTAGGGATCGTAAAAGGTACGCTTTTGAAGCCCATTTGTGATGTTTGCTGCGATTCTGATTGAGCAGATTTGCATAAAAAAACCTTTGTGAAGCTGCACGTGATGAGGATTTTATACGCAGGATTCAGTGTGGACGAACATAGATTACGAAGGTCTTTTAAGAGGTTCGCAACGTACAATTTTTGGAGCACCTTGTTTAGTGGAAGGCATGAGTGCAATAAATAAGCATGTGACTCAGTTAAAGTGTAGTGAAGCTAGTGATCTTCAGTTTCTAAGTTATTTTTTGGTGGGTTGTCCTTTCCTTGTTTTGGGGTCTTGGGGTGAAGGGTCTCTGTGATGCAGAAGCCTTTGGTGCCAGTATTGCAATGTTGTTTTGGAACTCGCTGGAGCCAAAGAAAGTTCATTGACCTAGCAGTCGTAGACACTTTCTAAATGTACTTGAATCGCTTAGTTCCTTCATCTCTTTAGAATCGCTCGTGAGTTCAGTTTCTAAGAAGTGTTGAGACATTGATTTTTCTCTTGACGCAATATGGCAGCAAGCGGACAAGTGGATTTGACATGGCACCTCCTGGTGCCGCTGTAGTGACAGCCTCTGCAATTCCAGGTGTGTGAAGATCAAGTTGTCAAATTTTGGGACTTTGACATGTTTTCAAAAATTGGAAATTGAATGGGTCAAGATACCGGGCTTTGATTGGACTTCGATGCATGTATTTATTCCACTCCTCGGTGGTGTTCACAATCATTTGGTTGTTTGATAGGTTCTTTACTTGGAAATGCAAAGCTAGTCACTACAGTAGTCAGCTGTTAGGTTCAGTCGATCTTCAGCGTCTTTGTGGTTTCATAGGTAATTACGAGCATCTCGAGTTTTAAAAGCAGACGAGTCATACGTCGGTCTATCTGCTTAGAATAGCAACGTTAAATATTACTGCTTTCATTTCCCTTTGATTAGAGAATGAGTATCCTTACCGCTGCATTGAATCATCATGGGTGGACACTGAAGAAAGTTGTGCGCTCGTTCATTGTCTTTCTTTGGATGGTCTGTGTTTGTTGTGTCTGTTTTGTTTGCTTTGTGGTTGCGGATGGCATCACGAGCCCATAGTCATCTGTGCCTCTCAACGAACGTGTCTTCGAAGGCTATTATGCACAACGAAGGAGTTTGGTGCACCTTAATAGTGCATCATTGAACACCTCTGCCCACATATGGTCGTGGCCTTGCCTACCCATCTCTTCCTGCCCGTATTGGAGGAATTGCTTTGTTGTGTCGATGAGGAGTGGGTATACTCTAGAAGTTTGGCTCAACTCCAGATCTGCTGCTCAAGGTGTAAAATTATCTAGAGCCTCCATGCTTTGGATGCTTGCATGGATCCTTAGGCCTCAAGGGCAGCCTTTTAGTGCAGCAGAGGGCTTCTGGATATATGGCATTCAGTGGCTGACCATGCATGAGATTAGGTTCAATGCTCAACCCACAAACAGGGGTACTACCATCAACGGCTGCGGGTGCTGGAAGTGCCTTATCATCTCTAGGTACTTCTCAGATCCTAACACCAAGTTGATTCTCTGCGTCATCACTGTTACTTGCTTTGAGTCGTTCACCTCAATTGCGTTATATGACAATCGAAAGTTCTCGAGTGTCACTCGACCTCGATCAGGATCTAGTCTACTATTTCTTCAACCGGAATATCTTCAATATCTAAGTCAAAATTGAGTTACACTTGAGAGTTGTCCTCTGGAAGCAGATTTGCATGTTCATAATACTAGACATATTTGCATTTGGTGCCAAGGGATCAAAAAGCTTACTTTGTTTGATTCTGCAGGCCAGATCCCAGGGATGGTTCAGCCTCTCCCTGGTGTCTTCCCGTCGATGTTTCCTTTTGCTGGTGGGACACAGGTATATATTCGGCCCCAAATTTCGTATGTTGAGGTGATCGACAGGGGTTGCTATCTAACTATAACTTCATGTTTGGTGCACCTTTTCTCTTGGATTTTTCAACTATTTTGTCAGGCCGACACGAGTGTTAGCTGGAGGTTTGCGCAAAAGGGTAGAATAGTGTCATTTTTAAGACTGCGACGTGAGATGAAGCTTGGAAAATGGCTGCTTCAGGCCATTTATCCTACATGATGCCTTGTGCATATGGTCACATGCTCTCTGTACCATATCGCGCGCGCTCTTCATGCTTAGAAGAAGTCGTGATTCTAACTGTCAACTCCTTTGCAGTTTGGAGGTCTATCAGCCATGCCTGTACAAGCATTGACCCAGCAGGTGTGCTCTTCAGCTTCTACAATTTACCTTCCGGACAGCTTACACGGGGAGATTTTGGATCATTCAGCCGGATCTCCTCCAATTAGCTTTGTGTGTATGGAGGATCCCATACTCCATACCTTGGTAGCCTTGAGGGAAGTGGTACAGAAAGCTCAAAATGTGTGGGGACTCCAGCTACCTATGGCGTTCAAAACACAAGAGATGTGATCTGGTTGCGTTAGCCTTGTCATCGTCCTCCTTTTATTGTCTTCTGAGCGAGGATCAATAAATCCTTCGCGCGTCGTCTGTTTGCGATTGGTTTCACACCCTAAATTTTACAGTTGTAGATAATTTATCTACATAATACACCGACCACCTCTCCTGTTGTCTCGATCATACTTTTGCAAACATCGCTTGACAGGAACTTGAAGTCCAAATGGCCTAGGCGCCTGAGCAGTATTTCAGTTCCTCCTTACAAAGTTTCGAGAACATGTCTCAACTTCCTAAGCTTGATAATGTTCTCATGTTAGGTACTAATACCCAACAAGTCAATGTCTGACGGAGGCCTGTTGAAATCCTTTGGTGGATGGAACTTTGGGGTGACGTTCAGCACTTAGTGCTTTTTGGTATTTCGGCCACTTTTATTCCCACACGTCGCTTTGATTTCCTCTTGAAACAAGTTCGGTGGAAGTTCGGAGCTAACTACTGCCACTCCTAATTTCCACATCACGTATGGAATGGGTGGGAATTGTATAGGATGGTTGGGAAGTTCAGTTTAATGCGACTTGTGATTTATACTACGTTTACCAATCGTAGTGAACAGAATATGTAACTATCCTGGAACGAGGTCGACTACACTCAAAACCCTGATATTCTTTCCTGTGCTCCAGTAGGCGAAGGATCCGTTAAACGGTGAACTAGGCTAGAAATAGCTGTATCTTTTCTACCTGAAAGAAACCTTCTTTCATTTACGGAGTTACATCTCCATGGTGTCATTTACATGTAGGTGCCTTCCTACTTAAAATTCGATAATCGTATACCCGGCCACGTTGCCTAGGTTACAGACCTCTATCGCAGAGGCTGCCATGCTATAGGAAACATTACCTATTAAACCTGTCCTTTTAATTTCTGGGGCGAGCGCGTTTTCTTTCGAATTAGAAAGTTGTCTCACTATGTTCAACTTTTTGGTGTTCTTTGCTTTAGTCTCTTGCCGTCGCTGATATTCAAACATTCATTCACCATGATGCAGGCAACAAGGCATGCCCGCAGAGTCTATGTAGGAGGGTTGCCCCCAATGGCCAATGAGCAGGTCAGGTTTTGATGCTTCGTTTTATGGGCTTATTAACTTTTCGCTTGTTACACCGATTTTATTGTTGACAACTCAAGTTCCTCCTTCCTTGTGCTAGGCATGAGATGGATCAATTGTCGCAGTATTGTTCTGTATGTAAATATTAATTGTTTTGAACCTCTTTACTTTACATACAGAGTGTCGCTACATTTTTCAGCCAGGTGATGGCAGCTGTTGGCGGTAACACTGCTGGCCCAGGTATTACGGGATGTTAAAGGAGTGTGGTCGAGGGTCGTGTTGTTTGTGTGTTGTAGGAATGCAAATATTTTAGACTGGAGGACTTTCTATGCTACCTGCTTAATACTGTACTTAACTTCTAACTCATGAGTTTTTTCTTATTAGGGGATGCCGTTGTCAATGTTTACATCAACCAAGAAAAGCGTTTCGCTTTTGTAGAAATGCGAACGGTCGAGGAAGCCAGTAACGCCATGGCGTTGGATGGTATTATTTATGAGGTAATAATATTTTATGTTTTTTTGTAAGCTTCACTGAACTTCGTAGTTCTTAGGGTTATCATGGTTATCTTCCATCTGGAACGCGCTAAGGACAGGATTTGGGCCTTAGCAGGGTCCAAAGAAGAACATCGATTATAGTTGGAGCTTGATTACGGGTTTGCAATTTACCTCCAAAAGTTCAAAGCTTTGAATGTATCAACTTCCAGGTTGGAGCCTGATGAATGGCTTTGGAATTTGGTGCATCAAATTTTGAACTTCTCCTATATATCCATTTCTGTTGCCCAAAAGCCGTGGGTTAGGAACAAGTGGAAGCTTTCTGAACGTGGTTTAAATTCGATAACTTACAACTTCTAAATTCTTGAAACTCTCTTTACTGTCTACGTTTGTTGGTCCAAACTCAATGGGCTAGCATGAGGTTAGAGCTTGATGAATGGGCTCTGTTAGTTTCATACCCTCTGCGTCCTTTCGTTTGAATGGTTATAAAAAACTCATGCACGAGGAGTGGAAACAAACTATGACCAAAAACATTCTTTTTTAAGGTGGGATCATCGCCTCGCACGAGTCACACACTACCGCAACAATGACGAAGCAGGCCGCTCATGTTTGTAGTAGTATGTGGGTTGGTAGTCCTTTTGCAACGGTGTTGAACCAAGTCCACAATTATTTTTCGACCAGGTAAAGCTAAGTGGGCTAAACCATGTCTAAGGTTTCTCGAAACCAGGTATAGCGAACCTGTTTTGGTCCATTGGCAACCGAGTTGAACTAAATTGACAAATTTTGTAACCAGGTATATCAAATTTTGGTTAAATTGAACTGAAGTCTATTTCCAACTAGGTAAAGGAAAACGGGGTAAACCAAGCGGGTGATTTTTCCAAGACAGGTCAAGGAAACTGGGATAGGGGTTGTAGGGTTTTCAAACCAGGTTATTTGAATTGAGCACGATGTCTTGCTGGTTTTAATTCTAATTGACCTCTAAGGGCGTCTTGGTAGGTATCTAGCAAGCTGGTGAAACGGATCAATGGTCTTCTTTAGCAGTACAAAAGCTGTACAGATTAGTATGTGCCTGCCTCACAGACCATGGACTTTTCCTCTCTCACCGCTAACGTTGCTGAGGTAGGGCGCGGGTTCTATGGTCTTATAAATATAGGTCTTAAAGGCAAATATTAATGAGTACAGTTACTTGTTTGCGCTGACATGTAATGACGGTTGGTATGGTTTGCAGTACGAAATCTCCATACTTTTTCCTTCATATCTGCATTCTTAATCTTTTCGCTAAAGTAGTTGTGCATGTTATCGCTGTTAGTGCATTAAGTTCAATGTTTCGTATCTACTCGCTTTCTAGCTTTCTTTCCTTGATCATTTTGCTTTCCCCTTCTCCTTCGTTACAATACTAGACTATGCGTAGTTCTTTCCCACCTCGCTCATTGTTCCTTCCCAATCTTTACATGTGGGCACTGTCAGCCAGTTTCTGTCACTGCTGTTCTTTCACTGGACAGAGAAGGCTGTTCTCAGTTTATTCATATCTACTTTATTTCGGGGTGCTTTTTTTTTGTAGGGCCCGAGCTGGTTATCTAAATAATTCATATAGGCGAAAGTATTTCCTACAGGCCTATATACTACAACCGTAAATGCTTTATTTGTATGTTTTACGTACTTTTTGTGCAATGGTACCCTTGCTAATTGTGGATGTTACTGTGTTTTACATGTCTTTCGCAGCCTTATTGTCATGTGACCTCTTTTCGTGATTTCTCTTTGGCAGGGAGTATCTGTGCGAGTAAGGAGACCTAGTGATTATAATCCATCCATGGCTGCAACTCTTGGCCCTAGCCAGCCAAGTCCGCATCTGAATTTGGCGGCCGTTGGACTTACCCCTGGGTCTGCACTCATCTATTGTTTGCCATCTAATTTACAATTAGGACTACTGGAATAGCGTGTGTCCTAAGTCTCAAACTACACTAAGTCTCAAACTACACATCTAGGTGTGAATGTGAAGTGATGGTAGCTGCATATTTGTATCGCTACTGACAGGAGCCGGTTGTTGCATGTATTTACACTTAGTTCTTGGTGATGTGGAGCAGGGCATCTGGTGGTGCCGATGGTCCCGACAGGATTTTTGTAGGGGGTCTGCCGTACTACCTCAGCGAAGAACAAATAATGGACCTTTTATCCTCTTTTGGGTACGTGGCTACCATTGTCTCAGCGTGATATGTTGTTTGTATCACCAGTTGCTATCGACCACGTTTTTTTTACCCAGGAGCAGGATGCTACTAACGAAAGTGTTGGTTACATAGCATCTATTGAAGTATCTTCCACTGCAGTACCGCTTTGGAAAGGGTTGGTTACAGGATAATACCTATCAGGATGTGACTAAAACATTTTTTTGGTCTATTGATGTAGGCCCTTGCGCGCATTTGATTTGGTGAAAGATCGCGATACTGGCAATTCCAAGGGTTATGGATTTTGTGTATATCAGGTGGTTATGCGCGTCTGTTTTGCTCTGTCTCTGCTTTTGAAACAGCTATTGATCCTTGTTGGTCTTTGTAGTAAGTGGTCGCTAGTTACATGACTCATGCACGTTTTCTTCGGAGCAAAGTGCCAGTGCGTCATCTTTGAATTGTAAAAAAAGGAATGCTGTCTTGGTACAGCGGAGAAAGTTTGAGTCATTATGTTTGACAAGGATGATGGATTGTAATGAATTGTGGAGCGACTCCTGCAGGATCCTTCTGTTATGGACATTGCATGTGCAGCACTTAATGGATTGAAAATGGGGGATAGAACTTTGACCGTGAGAAGGGCGTCAGCCAGGTTTGTGGCCTTGATTTGATTGGGCTCGTCAAAAGTTCTGGACAAATGTAGTTTGCTAAAATAGTCAGCTCACATTAATTCTTGATATCGTCTATTATATCAGCCTCTGTTAATCGTGGGCTGATGCTTCGACATGGATTGTGCCCTTTGTGTAGGTTAGTGTTTTCTACATATATTTATTTTGATGTATGTGGTCAATTTGGGTCAAGAGCTTCCAAGTGGAACTCTTATTTATGACGGCGCTTCATGCTATTCTCTGAAAAGGAAGCTAGAAGTTGCGTCGACATCATGAGTTGATAAATTTGCTGCACCTTTAAGGAGTCATCAGTAATAACAGTGTGGTCATTTGTGAGTGCGCAGTGGGGGCTGGTATACTGGTGAATGATATGGTTGGTTGTTCTGTTTGTTACAGTGGTCAACCGAAGCCGGATCAGGCTAACGTTCTTGTCCAAGCCCAGCAACAAATAGCCCTGCAGGTGCATAGAACTTCTGTGTTGCTGTATTTTGAGTAGAACTTCAATTATTATGGATAAAGGTTCACTGCAAGTCGTTTTTGACAACTTTGTCCCGCTTACGAACTTCAATTTATCATATGCATCTTTGTGGATCTGAGTCTGAGAGCTTGTGGCTTTGTCTGTTGGCTTGTTCCAGATCTTCTCTCAGGTCAGTGAAACCAGGTTTCGTAAGCAGTTGGACTGTTTTGCCTTCTTATTAGTATACAGATGGACAGATGCGGACAGTGGGTAACTTGTGTGGTGCCTTGCAGAAGCTAGCACTCCAAGCAAGTGGGGCAAATGCCGTGTCTCTTGGTTCGATGGGAATGGCTGCTGGAATGATTCCTGGCATGGGTTCGAGCATGATGTCTGGTATGCTACCCGGTATGGGTGTCATGGCTGCAGAAGTACCAACGAGAGTTGTATGCTTGTCTCAAGTAAGTAAACCGGATTTCCAACTTTGTTGGCCGTAATTGTACGGGCTTCTTTGGATTACCATATATACTTATACGGCCTGGAGTAAGGCCAACAAATATGGCTTGAGTTTTGTAATTTACTCTTAATTTCCTGTTTGTTTGGTCACTTTATATGCATCATGTGGCTCGGGTGTCAGTTATGGTCCATGGGCCGGTATGCATCTGTCCCGTTGTTCCTCATGCATCTGTTCTCTTCTTTATTGCTTGTCAGATATTGCATCGATCATGCGATAGATAGAGCCCCTATGGTTGTACCTCCCGGGGATTTACTCTTCGGTCCCCTAGCCCTTGTGGCTAATCACGTGTTATTTGAATTGTTCCTCATGGACCTTTGGGTTTACTCCTTCGTTCCTTGGTATTTCAAACCTACAAATTTTCTGTTTCTTTAGTTCACTGCCTTCCACCTCTGCTTGCCTCGGATGATAATAAATATATTTTTGATATTCAGTGTATAGATGTGATCCACTTCCAGATGATGTCTCTCCTACCACAGCAGATCCTGTGGACTCTCTTGCTTTTGCTATAGCTTGCCCACCATTCAGTCTAACCCTCAGGTAGATTCTGAGCAATGCTCCTGAGGTCAAAACTCTCAGTGTAGCACTCCAACTCGAATTCAGTTAGATTGCTATCACCACCCTCACATCTCAGTAATCCAACAGCTCACAGGTGTGATCAGTAGCTGAGGGAATGATCACGGGCAAGATGTACTCTCTGACCTTATTACTTTACTGACTGAGCAGCAGCAATATATCCAGCTTTCAGGCTCAGCTTTGAGTCTGGACACCAAATCCGAAAGCCTTAACCATTGGCAAGATATACTCTCTGACCTTATTACTTTACTGACCGAGCAGCAGCAATATATTCACCCAGGTAACCCTAAAGCAAACTACTATTTACCTCTTATAACTAATAGTCAATCTAATTTACATTTTACTGTCAGTGAGTTACTGCCATGTTCTGACTCTGAGATTAATTCTCTGCCTTCCACCTCTGGTTGCCTACTCTGCTTGCCTCGGATGATAATAAACATATATATAGTTCTCTATACATCTTCGACGCTCTGATACCCCTACTGCCCACCTGCCAAACCTAGGTGGTTGGCCATCTGCTGAGTCAATATAAAAGAGAAAGAAGAGGGTTCTATTAGTGTCCTTGCCATCTCCCGCTGTGATCGATGACCCATTTTGCTTTCGTCTCCTTTCTCTCTCTCCTTGTCACCTGTTTCCTTCAATCTCTTGCAGGGATCCCAAATGTTCCGCGAGGAAAAGTTGTCTATATATCTGCTTCTCCTGACAGTCACTGTCCCCTATTTTTTAGTGGATATTCTTTGATGTCGGTTATGAAATTCCACTACTACACATAATAGTCATATCTAACAGTATTTCCTTCAACTTAGGTTGTTTCACCTGATGAACTCAAGGAGGACAACGAGTACGAAGAGATTTTGGAAGACATGAAGGAGGAATGCGGGAAGTATGGTAAGCAAAACGATATGAGTTCCTGTTTGGTTGATGGGAGGATCCTTAGTTGGATTTATTTTAACATCGGATTTGGGGGATGGTGCAGGTACACTTACGAATCTGGTAATTCCTCGGCCGAGTTCGTCAGGCGAGGAGGTTCCGGGTATAGGAATGGTAAGCTCAGAAACCTACCAATCCTGAGAAATTGTTTAATTTTTGCCTTTTAAGCACTGTTCTCACTGATGCTGTCTGTCTCCTTTTTTAGGTGTTTGTGGAGTATATAGACACACAAGGAGCGGCGAAAGCTAAGGCAACCTTGCATGGGCGTAGATTTGGAGGCCACACCGTGATCGCAACGTATTACCCAGAAGAAAAATTTACTCATGGTGATTACGGAGGATGACATCGTTCGGGTCGGAATTCTTGTACACCAGATCTTCCTTGGATCATTTATCTGCCCTCTCTTCCGGAGCTGTTGTAAATGTTGAGATGTCCATCCTCGAGAGCTTTTTTGTTTTTGTCCAAACTTATGGTTAGATTGTAGGATGCGCCTTTAGTAGTAGCTCCTATCCGTGCTTGGTTGGTTCATCGTGGACCTCCATTCTTGCTGTTGTATTTTTTCTCTTCGATTGAAGGGAAAGAAACAAAACTTCTTTTGATGAAAGTAAAAGATCCACGTCCTGAAAGGTTATTCTGCAGTAACGTATTCCGAGCGAAGTAGAAGTGTTTCCGTTCGCTGTGGTTTTTCTCTATTCTCTAAGTAGTGACGAGGGATCTCGTTTCTTTTGACCGGGCATTATACTGAATTTAGAGTCGTGTGTATTTGTATATTCTTGGAGGTCAGTTTTATTAACACTAGTCTAGCATTATGTGCATCAGTATTCATACCGTAGGTCTTATATATGATATAGGCTTTCCCGTGGAGCTGCGACCACCATCTATTGGCTAGAGTCGAAGCTTTGTTTAGTCGACCTCGCTAGTGTTGGTTGATCTATTGAGTATTCCTGTCTATGAACTTAAGTAGAGCGGGAACTTTCGATGTGTGTACGAACTCATTGTGCTCGGATTATACTCTATATTCTGTCCCTTTTCAAGTTTTTAAGGTGGACCGACAAACTCTTCCAGTGAAGGCGAGCCTACGGTCAGGCGAGCGTATGGTCAGAGCAGATTTACTAGACGTATTAGTGCAGAGCCGACAGAGGAGGAAAAGGTGAACGATAAAGTTTCTTACCTCTGAACCTGTTACATTAGTTCGCAGATTGTCTTCAGTGACGTCCAGGTCTGAATCAAGATTCAGACCTGGAGATGGTCTTAGAGAGCCGACGGTTTGCAAACTTTAGACAACGAGTATGCTTTGTTGTGTCATTCAGCACCGTGTCTCAAGCTCTGGAGGTTTTTTATTCCTTTGTCGCCCACGTCAAACAGTGACCAGCACCTGGAAACTTCTACTTTGAGGACGTTTTTTGTCTTAAAGGCGGTTTGGAACTAGTTTGGAAGGGCATGGACAAGGTTCACAGAAGGAAGGTCAAGTCAGTGTTCATGTTCGAAGTAAATTAAAACGGTCTTTCGACAGCACTAGCAGAGATTGTTGCTTAACCTTGTGCAATTTGGCCTCCTTTCAGTTGGGTCTTATTGGACCTGTCTCAAAACCCGTTTATAAAGAGGCAATCCATTTGTTTTTTGAGGTTCGTATGTGGACTGACATTTGAAAACTTAAGAGCTTGCGACCACTAATTAGTTCGTCGGAAATTTTGATTTTCGAGGTAGATGTATTTTTGGTGCACGAGCAACTTTCTTGCATTATGATATTACACTTGGATGATGTTCGTGAGGCTCGTAATCTGAATGCAGGGGGTTGGAAAGTTGCAAAATATATGAAGGGCGAGTTCTGTAATTGATCTAGATTCATTGTTGTATATATACCTCCTCCTTGTCTCGGTTTAAGAATAGTTCCGTTCGGGCTCAATTGTTGACATGGATCTGGTGATCATGGCTTTGTTACTTGTTTTCAAATGTCCACCTCACCCTCTTGCTTCGAAGTTTGAGACTCCTTTTTTACACACTCATTTCTCTGCATTTTGGGAACCTAACATCGAGTCCGTAAACGGAGTATATTGATATTATCAGATGTAGTGTATTGTCATCATCTTAGACCAAAAGGATCAACTGTGTATTTTAACATAGGTGATATGTTTTATAATTTTCGTAAATATAAAGTAATAACTAGAGTTGTTTATTTACTGCATGCATGTTGTATAAAATGTAACTAAAAGAAAAAATGAATTCATATTTTATTACTCTTTTGTATTAAAAAGAAGTTTACTAATGAAAAAACATTATTATGATATTTTATAAATGTCAAAAGTAAATTTTTAATAAATCACTTGTAAATATATAAAATTTATATGTAATTGAATTGAATTCAAGAAGTATTATAATATCTTTTATAATAATGTTGTACAAAAAATCTACATTTGGTTGGAAAAATTTATTCCAATATATTAGGACTAAAAAAAATTTATTAATGTGTCCGGTTATTTAATAATATTTATGTTTACACAAAAGTAAAATAAAATATAACTCAAATGAAAATTTAAAATTTTTAACATTAGATGTACCGTTTCATATAGATAGTTAGGATATTTTAGTTGATGTAGTATGTATTTTGGTGCGTTAGTGGGAGCCAGCCCTATGTTACTTGTTTGGTTATAATTGTACAATTTGATGGATTTTCTGTACTTTTGTTATTTTAGTGTGTCTCTATGATGCAATTGAGGAGCTAGGGATAATAGTTTTTATGTTCATATAAAAAAAATAAAATAATGAATCACATATTATAATCTTACCAACATCAAGATAATAATCCTTGAGTTCATATGTGCCTATAGTAACAAGGTTGAAAGAATGCTTGAAATCATGTATAAAATTTAACATATATTTCAAACTACATATGCAAGTATTTCACCTACATCTTGTAGACATTTTATATTGAGTTCCATAGTAATGATATTACAAATTTCCATTTATGAGCTACAACAAATGTAACAAGAACAAATCTTGAGAAGAAGACATAATGTCTACTATGCTCATACTCATGACAATAGTTATTATATTTACTTACACTTTGAATTGAAATAATCTTGAATAATAATACACCCACTTGCAACCAATAGCAACATTGTAAAATTTCAAACAAATTTATCTTTTGGAAATTCAATCAAGTTTCATGTTGTTTATCTAATGATCCAATCTACTCTTGCATCATCAAAGCTTTAAAAAAAAAATTCAAACCTGATGGATATTTTTTCTTAATTATCTTGATCATGTATGCATGATGTACAACTAAAGAGTCTCATGCATTAATCTTTTCATATGATTTTTGACATGTCTAATGTTATTTGGAATCTAAATATTTGAAAATTGTGATGAACTACTTGAGATTTCTTGTATTTACTCAAACTCCATGATCATATGTGGTAGACATGAATGTTGAAAGAAAATTGACCTCATGTAAATTTCACAACATATCATGATAATACACAAAATTAAAAGATAAAATATACAATTCAATGTACAATAATTACATCATAAGCTTTGTAATTATAGAATGTATCAAAAAAAGATTTGATTTTGGATATTGATTTAACATGGATCTTTTTTGTTTGAAGAGTTTTATGATTGATCATAGATTGTTCATCACACCATGTCAAGATCATTATAAGGTTGTGGTTTAGCAAAGAATGTATTTTACATGATGAAGAGAGTGATAAGGAAATTTGGTTTGTATAAAACTCATTTGTAAGATCAACCACCAATGATCATGAAAAATTGATTTGATGCTCTTCACTTGCTTTATTTGTTAAACCCATATCTTTAACATACTTTCATCATACATGATAGAGATACAAACTTACACTACTTGTTGAGTCACATGAGAACTTAGATTTTAATAACATGATATTTGAATTAGAATGTGTTCTCAAAAGGTAAAACTCTTGTGTAGATTGATATCTATGACATGTGAGAAAGTTTCTATTGCTTAACATACAAATACTTTACGATACATTTTCATCCAAAGAGATGGATATTGATTTTTTTTCATAGTGGATTATATTTCATTATAGTAGTATGTAATGATCATTGAATATGAATGCAAGTTGCACAATTTGATGAGTTCACGAGGTTTGGTCTTCCATATGTTTCATGTTAAAAAGTTGTGATGGTGTGATTTAGAAGTATAAAAGTGTGCGCTATGCCAATTTCGAAACTGAATGGAACTTTGCATCTAAGATTAATGGTTGAGAAGATAAACTTGTAATGTATGTGATGTGGATCAATTGGTGAAACCAACCATTAAGTTGGGAGTATGTGATTCTTGGTTGAGAGTATGACATGTGTCATATTTGAAAATTCTTTTTATTGCAATGTACAATGGGCCATGGAGATATATTTCATGATGATATGAGGATAGATGGTTTGCCCATTGAATGATAAGAATTGCAAACATATTACATACAATGAAAGATGTTTACACTTTAGATCTTAGTCCCACAAAGAGCATAATGCTGATGGAATAGATGACTACATAATATTAGAGTATACAATCACTATTTAAGGGAAGTGGAGATTGTGTCACAATTTTGTTAATGTGTTTACATATTGTGATGTGACAAACATGTATGTTGTGATACAATATGTATATGTGTGTACATAATATTTTTTCAATGATGAATATATCAAGTTTATCTATATTTATTATTCTTTTTATTGTTTGAGCTTCATTTTAAATACTAAATGAGATTTAAACTTTAATTTTATGTAAATTTTTAAATAAAATTTTATTTAATATAATTTATTAATATATATTTTTATTTCATGAATTTAAAAAAAATAAATGAGAATTTTTTTTTAAAAAATAAAATTCTTATGTTTTATTTTTATTTCTTTAAATTATAATCGTACGATTAATCTTAAGAATAATATTGTAACTTTCATACCAAATTTGAACCAAATTGAGCATTTTTTGAATGTTTTTTTATAAATAAATAAATATGAATTTATTTAACAAAATTTTTAATCATTAACAATTTTTCATATGTTGAAATGTTGATTTGATCATTAATAAAAAATGGTTAGTGTTGAACACTTATTTTTATATGTTGTAAATTATTTTTTCATAAGTGCTATTGATAAATTTTAGAAATTTATTTAGATTAAAAAATTATTATTTAAAAATATATTTAATTAATTTAATGTGATTATGAAATTTATTCATAATAAATATCACACAGTAGATAACAATATTGATTTTTAAAAGTACAAATAATTATTCATTCAAATGATAATTCAATAATTAATACAATACATTCACTACAATTAAATTTCACATGTTTTGAAGTTGTGAAAATTAACATTAAACTATATTATGTGTTGAAATTTTAAGAATTTATATTTTTTCAGTAGATGTTAAAAAATTGATTTACATAAACAGTCAAATGTTAATATCTTTGTTATTTTTGATTAAATTATATTGAATTTTGATTGATAATTACTGTAAAAAAATTAAAATAGTAAAAAAATGAAACTCTGTATTTAGATTTGTTAAAATATTTTTAATCATTGTAAAATAATTAGGATATGTTGTATAAATTTTGATTATGATCAATATCATTAAAAAAACAATGATTTACATTATTAAATAAATTTTTGAGTAATACTTTATGATACCTTATATATTAAATTATAAATAATGAATAAATAAATATTTTCATATTTATCAAATTAAATTAACTTTTGTAAATATTGAAAAGTTTTAATATGAAGTGAAAAACATGAAGCAAAATCTTGATAAAATTATTATTCAAATTTCCAGAAGATTTTCATGACCTTCTTCATGACTCTAAGTTTGCAATGCAGTATGGTCTATTGATCCGACGGAACAACTTGTGAGTCGACACGCAAGGACAGTGGACGAAGTCGGCCAGAGTTGACGAGGGCAGCAGAGCAGAGCTCTTGGCAGGGGGCAGTTTGAGCATATTGACGCGAGTGAATGTGCACACGCGTGTGCCCGCCTCATTTGTGACACGGAGGTGGGACCCCCCAAGGGCAGATTCCGCTCGCCGGTTGTCCCGCATGCAGGCCGAATCGGTCCTTTCTTCTCCCCCACCTCCCCCTCACCCGCACCCCGATTTCGCTATTGCCGTTCCACAGTCTTGTCGGAAAGGTCGAGCTGTCAGTGTTGTGACAACTGTCAGCACATGGCATGCTCTGGGGTGGCCTGAACTTGGGTTTCGACCGTCACAATTCCTCCTATTATGGCCTGAAATCCGAGAAGTCGAGGTCGAAGATGACAATCCCACTGATCTATAGACTAGACCACCATCCCGCTGTCCGGGGTTAGACAATCCCGTCAATATTGCAATGTGCCGACAAAGCGCGCAAAGTCTGCTTTGCGCCCCAAGGCGACTTTGCGCCCCAAGGCAGAAAGCAGAAGTGCTGTGGTAGTTGTTGGGATGCAAGTGGTCATCGTTTGATGTCCCCTCGTTCTTGATCGAGGGTCCATTGTACAGCAGCTAAATCACACTCTGCGGAAATTCGATCCTCTGCGACAGATTTTGAAATATGGAAGAGACAGCAGATTTGCCCATGAATGGTAGCAATGCGTCTCCCCTGTGCCTGCAATCGTGCTACTAGGATCGTGGGTTTTGGATTTTGAACCTGTTCGCTTGATTCGGTCGACAATTCGAGCATCCTCTCACCATGCGGTCTGGTCGGACTGCGGCCACCTTTTTGCGTCGAGCGTGGGATCAGGCATCCCACACTTCCACCCCATACCGACATCTCACCTCTCCCCACCACGGAGGTGCAATCCAAGTTGGAGGCCGATCGACTCGTAGATTGTTTTCGTCGCGGGCGAGCGGGGAGGAAATTGGTCAACATCAGAAGTCTGTGATCCGATCCAGCTTCTTCTGGCGGAGGAGCGATTCTTATCGGCCAATTCTCATCGCGGTAGCTGCGACGGGATGTTTGGGAGGTCTGTACGTGGTCGTCTCGGATCGTAAGGACTCGGAAGGACTGGCCCCGAAGAGGAAGCTCGTGCTGCTGGGCACGGGATGGGCGGGCATGAGCTTCCTCAAGGACATCAACACGGACCTCTACGATGTGCAGGTGATCTCCCCGCGGAACTACTTCGTCTTCACACCGCTGATTCCCAGCGTGACGAACGGGACGGTGGAAGCGCGGAGCATCGCGGAGCCGATTCGGAGAATGTGCAAGAACAAGAAGAAGGAAGTCAAGCTCTTCGAGGCCAAGTGCCTGGAAATCGACCACAACAACAAGCGCCTCCTGTGCCGAGACATCTCGGACGTCACCGTGAAAGGGAAGGAGGAGTTCATCGTCGATTACGACTACCTGGTGGTGGCGGTGGGAGCGCTGTCCAACACCTTCGGCGTCCCCGGGGTTGAGAAGTACTGCCACTTCCTCAAGGAGCTCGAGGACGCCACGAGGATCCGAGACACGGTCGTCGACTGCTTCGAGACGGCGTGCCTGCCGCACCTGACGGACGACGACAGGAAGAAAATGCTCAGCTTCGTGATCGTGGGCGGGGGCCCAACAGGTGTAGAATTCGCCGCGGAGCTTCACGATCTGGTGCACCAGGACATGGCGAAGCTCTACCCGTACGTGCAGGAGCACGTCTCGGTGACGGTGATCGAGGCCGTGGACCACATCCTCAACACCTTCGACGCCCGCATTCAGGAGTACGCCGAGAGAAAATTTCGTCGGGACGGCATGTTCTTGAAGACCAATTGCCAGGTGAAGAAGGTGAACGAGGGCGAGATCGTCTACTTCGACAAGAAGGCGAATCAGGAGGTCACTCTGCCATTCGGCCTCGCCGTTTGGTCCACTGGGCTCGGGACCCGGCCTCTGGTGAAGGATCTCATGCAGCAGATAGGGCAGGGTGACAGGAAGGTCCTCGCCACCGATGAATGGCTTCGAGTCAAGGGGTGCGATTCCACTTACGCCATGGGGGATTGCGCCACGGTCGAGCAGCGCAAGATCATGGAGGACATAAACCTTTTGTTCAAGCTGGCGGATGCGGATAAGTCCGGGAAATTGACGGTGGACGAGTTCCAGGAGATGATGGAGCTCGTGAGAGAGAGGTACCCTCAAATCGACTCGTTCATGAAGAAGAAGCAGCTCAAGGATTTGAAAACTCTCATCCAGCGCGCCGAGGCCACCGATCAGACCGATGCCGTGGAAGTGGATCTCGACAGGTTCAAGATGGCCGTGGAGCAGATCGATGCTCAGATGACGAGGTTTCCTGCCACCGCGCAGGTCGCTGCACAACAGGGAGCTTATTTGGCCCATTGCTTCAATCACTTGCCATTCGAGTCCGAAGCAGCCGAAGGGCCTGTCCGTGTGAGAGGAGAGGGCCACCATCGATTCAAGCCCTTCATGTACAAACATCTGGGGCAGTTTGCTCCTCTGGGAGGCGAGCAAGCCGCAGCCGAACTGCCCGGAGACTGGATCTCCATCGGCAGGAGCACTCAATGGCTCTGGTATTCTGTGTATGCCAGTAGGCAAGTCAGCTGGAGGACGAGGGCTCTCGTAGTCTATGACTGGACCAAACGATTGTTCTTTGGCAGGGATTCCAGTCGCCTGTGATCTCTCCGTGTACACTCCACGCTTTGCCTTCCGAGTGGACCATGCCACTTACGTTCGGTGAAATCTCGTGGGGCTTTTCACACTGAGGTGGCTTTTATCCTCCTTTGGACCTGCTGCATTCACGTTCCAGCAGGTCGTTAACTGCCAACGTCGCATGATCGCGTTCAAAACGGGAGCTGTAATCAGAGAGTGCGTACGCCACGATCTTCAATGTTGGAAGGATCAGCAGGTGCCGTTCAGATAGTTAGACTTTTTGTCACGACCAATTGATGATTGATTGTATATAAATGGCTACTTTGGCCAGTTTCGGGCTTTCAAAATTCTTGTGCAATTTCTTGTGCTGTTCTTAGCGCACAACTTTCTCTGTCGAGCATCTCTGGGTCTACGATACGTCACTGAAGGGATCCTAAATATCTTAATTCCCGTGATAACAGTCACATTTGTATGGGTCAACTCATAACTTTGGATACAAATTACTGAGAAGCTGAATGCGTATGCTGTTTGCTCCTTGTCATGAAGCTTTATCAGAGGGCTCCTGAACGGCTCACGGATGAAGTAAAGCTGGACGGTGGAGTTGTATTTGGGTTGGAACAAAGGCAGAGCTCAATACTTTGCTGCTAGTTTCTGAACAGATCCATGTTTTGAACGTAGACGAGCAGCGAAGAATGAGTCAAACTGAAGTAGCTTGCACAATACAAAATTGGACAAAATGTAGGTCTGTCAGCTCATCACTATTTGTCAACATCCTATCTCTAAAACACAAAGGCAGATTTTGCCACACTGAACTCAGTTGAAGTCTTGGCTGGGGTGAATACCCTGAGTTCTTTACGGTTTCAAACTTCAAGAAAACAGTCGAGAGGAATCCTACGGAAAGTGAATTAAACCTCTTCTCTTGCGGACATATTTAAATCTCTATCTAATCGTATATGATGACATACAACCTTCTTTCTGGATAGCAGAATTCAAGTCTAACGTTAACAAGCTGCTGCCCAAGCAATTTCATTGGCGAAGCTGTGCATTTAAAATTCGTTTATTACAGAACGTGTGATTTTAATTAATTAACATGAGTGGATTTAGAATCATAAACGATCGATGTACGACTCATGGGAAAAAACTAACACTTGAGTGGAGACAATGGGCTCACATGGGTGCCCAGTGATATAGCAAAAAGTATAGAAACCCCATCAAATCAAGCCATTCTTGGATGAAACCAATAGGGATAGGATAGGGCTAACCCCCAATAGCATCACAATGGGAAATATCTACTACTCGCCTAATATATACTAACTATCTAGGTACATGGATGACTCACCTAATATGTATTACTCACCTAAAATATACTAACTATCTTGGTGGTCTACATACATCACGGAGGGTGATGAATCTTTTTCGGATGCTCCGGTAATAAGAAGTCCATAGGAGCATCCGAAAAAGCATCATCACCTGCCTTGATTGCTGTAAAATGGATTCTACTAGGTAGTGCTCTCTATAAAGTTATATACACATTGACTAAAATAGTAACAACTCAGATTTGTTAATGTCACCTGCCATGATTGCTCTCTAATGAATTGCACCTACGAGTGATCTCTATAGAGCATTGGATCCACGCCGACTAAAATAGTCTCTAGTAACAAACCTACATTTGTTTATGTCATGGGTAGACGAACGTCGTAGGTTGGGTTGAGAGTGACGAATACTGCAATAACAAGAACCAGGAATATGAGACCAGAGGACTGCTAACGTCATACTTGTCTAAACAGATAGTGAAAACTCTACATTACTTTGCAGACCAGGACAAAAACGCCAAAGAAGCGATGATTAGAGATATTGGCCGTATCCCGCTGTGACAAATGCACCACTCTCATGCACCAACCACGTGATAAGTGCAAAGATTGCTGGTGCTTGTCTCCGTGCCAAGTTCATGGCTGTTTTCCCTGTACAATGAGTTGTTCTTACCATGCTGTGCATGGCACCACCCAAACGAGATAGAAGGGTGTACATAGCAACGAAGAAGGAATGAAGGAAATTTTAATGTGTCCAGAACCTCCTGGTTTTATTGTCGTGGTTGTTTCCAACATCGGTGCCAGTCTGAGGCTGCAACCATCCATTGAATGTGAGACCTCCCAGCAATGCTGCTGTCATCAAATTGACTTCCAGGGAAGATTGTGGGCTATTTTCTAGGTCGCTAGCGACATTCATATCCCCTCTAGTTGCTCAAGCATGTCCTGCACGCCATTGAGTTGAGTAATTTTTATGCACTGGACCTCGGTGTGACGTCCTGAGTATCCACATCATCACAGCATTTCGTCTCGGGGAAGGAACACAGTCGAATTCCAGTCGACGCTAACCTTCTCTAAGCTAGTTCCAATGAACGCTTCAGTACGTCGCTGAAATCGAACTGCTCGTGACTTATGAACAATAAGCAATGCTTGTCGGAGGAGCCGTGGACTCGCGAGCTGAAGAAGAGTGCCAGAAGACTGTACTTTACGCAGAAACTCTCTGCTCCTTCAGCAGTACTGATAGTCTGGAAGGACGATCGCACAACTCCTCGCTCACCATATGAGTGGTTAAGTTCCAACTTATTACGGATTGTAATGTCTCCGTCTCCATGGCTCCAACCGTGTTAAATGCATTAACCCTAAACCCTAGACATCCCGTGTGTGTGTGTGTGTGTGTATATATATATATATATTACAAAGTCTATCTGGTAGAGATCGGAGAGGCTGACTCAATTTACAGGATTAAATGGAAATGACTGTTTATCTATTCCTACACGCAGGTTCTATGTAGCTTTGGGGCGGGCGATCTAGATGCATAGTCTTGGTAGAGAGGCAATGTAGACAGATGTCAGCACATTCCAACTGCATTGCGAATCTTACCTGAGTACCAATTTGTATCAGAACAACGCCATAACGCGTAGGGAGAGTATTTTATGATCTCCATAATTGTGACAGTATCTTCAACTGTCTATTATTGTCCAAATTTTTATATTTCGTTAGAATTGTTACATTTTTCTATTGTTCGTAGCTGCGAGCCTAAGAAAGTTGACAGATGGTCCCGGTAGACATGAAACGAAAGACATTGGCGCTACCACCTTATCAAGCCAAAATATTAATATTTTCGAACTGAATAATGCAAGCAAAGTGAAGAAAAACATGAATCTCGAATGATGTTCATACGCCAGAAATATTGCAAGAGGCTGAATACCTCTAAACTTCCAAAATATCATCGATTACATGCGAGTTTTTACGTTTTTCCAGTTTGTTCAAAACATTCTCAAACCTTGAAGAGTACTCGCTATATTGGAGCCATTATGCGCTTGAAGTTGCCATGTACATCAGTGAATGATCTTCTCTGTTATTCTCTCGATGAGGATGAATATGCTGCCTATGAGTTTTTGTTCTTTTTAAACAAAAGGAACGTGGGTGTCCTTAATCTGTCCAAAATCATGCCACCAGGACCCTATGCTTTGCCCGCATACTTTGTTAAAAGGGATAAGCTTTCTTACTTTGAAAATGTTTGGAGCTGCATTTGTGGAATTTTTGAGGTAGGCTCTTACCTACATAAGCAACTTGACAGTAAATCAAATCTGATTTCATAGGCCCTTCTTAGTATAAGCAAATATATTTTGAGTAGATTGTAATTCATATAAACTTTGCATTTGAAATGTGAACATGCAAATATGTGATTGGAATTTTTTGGCTGTTACTTTCTAGAGGTTTTTTCATAGAGGACTTACTGTCAATTTGATTTCATTATCACGGAAATATTCAATATATATATAATTAATGTAAAAATCAATGATGAATTCTTATAATCGTTCATGTAATTTCATATCATCTAAACACACAATTTCAATGAAAATTTTGAAATTATATCCAAAGATGAAAATAAACAGTAATTAAATTATTTTTAGATTTATTTAATTCGTTAAGATATGTTGAGAGTAACTACGTAAATTTTAATACAGATCATACTTCTTTAACATCAAAGATTCATGTTACTAACCTCAAAATTTCATACTTCTACTACATGTTTGGTATGTAATATACTTTAAACCTCATATTAATCATAAACGATAATGATTCGAGAAATCAATAAAGCAAGAACAAGTAGTACTGACGAAGGGGTAGTCAGTGATCTTGATTCTTCTTGTGTAGCTTTGCTTTGCGAATTTAACGGAGATTGTCGATTCTTCCCGAGAGTAGTCCGTCTTCGATTGGAGTTGTCTCTTATATCAAAGACCAGCTAGGAAACCACTGATCGATCTGTCATGCAACCACCTCTTCCAACTGCTAGCCGATTTTCTCCTCGTCGAAAAGAGTTCATAAAAATATCCTGCTCTGTTCAGATTCCAGGGCCTCGAGATTGATACCCCTTATCGTGATGTTCACGGTCACCCGTAGCATCATAGCATCATAGCATCATCAGCAAAATTCTCTGGTTTAAACAAAAGGGCTGCTACTGCTCATGTAAAGATCTACTAAGTGGGTAAACTCAGTGCATGCGATAAAAAAACCGATCATGGCAAAAACCATAAAGTAAAGCAACTCCACGGAAAAAAGATTAAAAGGAGCACCATCCTAACGCACCTAGAAGTATAAAGGACTAGCTAGTTTTTCTGATGGCAAGTCTTAACACATGTAACTATCGCTTTAAAACAAGTATAAAGAACAAATAATAATAACAAGAATTTTTATTTTTATCTATGCAAAGTTAATGGCTTTGCGCTATCAAAATATTGAGTGCAAAACGATTAAAAAAAATGTGCTCTGTGAAACAATTAATCTCACTTCCAAATATTACAATCCAATATCACATTCATATGCTACATGCATCTTCATGGCTAACGATATGAAAATATTATGCACTTATGTTCATCCTGTGTGCTTGTGTTTTGCTGAATGACCTTTAAAAATATAACACTCATTAAAATAGATTTTCATTGTTTCAAAATATAAAACATGCTAATTAAATAAATTTCTTCACAAACCATGTTTAACTTATTGAAGACATAAATGAAATGAATGAAAATACATTACATATGAAATATGACGTTAATGGATTATACAAGCGTACAAAATGCATCATAACACTCGTGTATATGTTATACTTGTGAGGTCTTCTACATCCATTAGATATTATGATGTAGTTAATCCAAATATCAAATAACAAAGTCAACTTGAAGTGAGTAAACCTCAGTGTCATTCTAGTGTGGTGTTTTTAATTATAAATTGTAACTTTTTTTAATAAAAATTCCACAAAACATAGAGTTTATAACATCAGTCTACATAAAATATAAAATTTTATATAATAAATATATATAAAATAATTGCACTTATAATAGTTTTTTAATAAATTTTTATCTTCAAAATAAATTAACAAAATTTTAATAAATATCATTTTTATTAAGAAATTATTGATAAATAAAATAAAATGAAAATAAATATCAAATCTAAGTAATAAATAAAAATATTTTGATATACAGTAGACCAAATACTCATTGATATTGTGGTCAAACAAATTTTTTCCAAATCAAATTATGTGTATTTGATATTTATGTCACGCATATTTGAATGCATGTGAATGATGAATTTGATTACTTATTATGAATCATATAAATACATACATATTTTTTGTTAGGAGATTTAAATTTAAATTTTTTTAATTGATTCATTTTTCGTAAATCGAACCTAAAGATATATATTTGAGTCATTTTCATCTCTCATAACATAACAAAGAAAGGTACAACACAATTATAAAAATTTTATTTTCCAATGCATGTTGTTGATTTATTGATATTGACCGCCATAATAAAATATATTTTTTGAAATGATTAATATGTGGAGCTTCCTAAACCAAATTATTATAAAGGATGAGATGAACTGAGTTTAACTGTCATTCTGTACCATATATCTTTTGATTCAAAATGAACAATAAGCTGAAAATTACATTTGACTTCTGTTTACATAGTACATTCAGTTAGACGGTTTTATTGCAAGATAATATTGAAATTTAGGATTAAAATATCAGCATTACAACAAATGTAGTTGCAGGCTCTAAACATTATCAAAAACTTATCTTGAGTGTAATAGTTGTAACCAATTTAGGTGGAATATCGAACAAGTATAAATATTTCTGCAATAGGTGATCATTAATCATAGAAATTTAGAAATAACATCGTAATTGTGAAACATCGATTTGCAATTCCATGCAATACAAAATTATGTCTAAAATTTCATTTTCCAGCAACTTCTCTACCCAATGCAAAAGCTTGCAAAAATGGTGAATTTGGCACAATAATAGTGGATCAACTTCTGAGGGAACCCATCCTGCCATTGTCACAAGTGACTCTTGGAATTGAATGCCAATTCCAACGATGAGTACATCTTCATTTGTATGTTAGCAATGCGTAGTTAGATCAAGATGTCACGTTTATTTCTAACGATAGATTTGCCTTTGGTTTCTAAGATGCATTCAATTTACAAAGTACAAGGGGCGTCTAATCTATTCTCTAATTTTCACTAGTTGTTTCTTCATGAGAGCATCTTCCAGCCTGGAATCTTTTCTCACCATTATCCACGAGGTTGGCGCCTAGTTTCACGTCATCTCCAGGGGCCACTTATTGTTACTTATTGTTCATGTTGAAAGAAGAGGTACATGGTGCAGAATGGCTGTTAAACTGGAGGAAAGACGAAGTAAAATATCAAAAGGGATGGGAAGACCCCATCAAATCGTACAAGGAAGGAACCAAACCGGTAACATGGGGCTAGACCCCAATAGTATCACACTGGGAAATATGTCCTACAACACCTAGGATATCTGAACTATCCAAGTCAAAAGGTCTACAAACAACAGAAAGATCCGAAGAAAGCATCACCTAACGTGATTGCTCTCCTATGGATTGCACCAACTAGTGCTCTCTGTAGAGCAATGGAAACACGTTGCCTAAAATAGACTATACAGTAAGCTAAAGAGAGGATACCCCATGTCGCCTTAGTATGGTAGGCTCTCGCACTCCCTCACAAACATGTCGAAGTCGGTGTCCATAGCTCCATATAACTCCAAAGCTAGAGGAATAAAGAGGTGACCTCTTTGCATACCTCTATACTTGGAGACCTTACGCTCCACCGCCCATCATCTTGGAGGATGGGTGATCACCCCTCAAACCGGTTCTAGTAGGATCGGTAACCACCACATCGCCTAGTGACCTGGTCCCTCCCGAACCAAGTACAGGTCTGCCCTAACCCTAGTCGACTGCAAGGCATACCAATGCTCTCTCCATGTGAGGTATCCACCCTCCCGCGCCATAGCAAACACTACATCCCTAATGGCATCATGGGTAGCTATCCTCTGCCCTCCGAATGGACAATGAGTCATATGAACATCTGCTGCATCTAAAGTGATACCACACTCACATGTGAGTAATGAAGATGTAGATGGATGGACCAAGCCAAGACGGAACCTCATCGATGTGGAGAAAGTAGCTGGTGCGAGTCGGAAAGCCCTGATGCATGGTTATCGGAAAAGATCCACGAGCCCACTCCTTGCCCGAAGAAGAGCGTGGACGAAAGCTCTAGTAGTACGAGGGATGGCCGGATCCACTAAGAGTGAATGTAGAGCCTCTTGAAACTATCGGTCCATCAAGATAGATTGTAGACCCCTAGTCCAATCGGTAGCCAAAGAGGAAAAAAGATGGGAACTCATGTCGCACCTCTCGTGGTAAAACGTCTCGTATGTCGTAATAATACCTCTCAGAGGGAAATGATCCCGTATCGATGTCCTCGTATATATCTCCAAAATAGGTCTATCTGCGATCACAAATCGAGAAGATAACAAAGGTGCAACAAGTGCCCAACTTCGCCAAGAACGCCGCAGGTGCCGCCTCCTCCATCGATAATAAGCCTACCCCTCCACACGAGATTGGCAAAAGATGTGCATCTCCTTGCCAAATCTCCGCACACACTCGAATGTCCCTGGTCCGATGATGTCACTAAAGACGCCCATGATCCTCCTATCAAAGGTCACAAAACGTGATATGAATGTAGGTGAAGGAGGAACAAGGCTTGAAGATAGGTGGGTCGATTTTAGCAATACTAGATGATAGTATACCAAACGCCACCGCGATCCCCTAGTAGAGGAAGGTCGTCTACATGCAAAACATCCTCGGCCAATGCAACGTCAAGGTAGCGTGAAACAAAATCCTCGACCCTAATGGCATTCCTAGAATACGTAAGCCATCCGTCGATATCATACATCCCTCTGGAAGTTTGAGATGAGGCGGAATGCCCAAATGAGACTAAGCCCTACACTTTGACACCTTGACTCTCAAGCCTACAAGATGAAGCTTCGGTAGTCAAGTAATCAAAGGCTGCCTAATGTACATGGCCCACAATGTGTGTATCATCCGCCAAGGTGGGGGAACACACAACCGGCCCGCCAAAGCAAAGACACAAAGAGCTTCAGAATGAGCCATGGCAAATAAGGGTCCCCCAAAGGATCTCCCCTGGCCGAGTGCCAGACTGTAGAAACAGTGGCTCCTCCTCGAAAAAGCCATCTTGATAAAATAAAGAAGAATGAGAACCGTAGAAAGATCGTACAAAAAAGGAATGAGGCTTGATAGGGGTCCACCAAATTCTCTAAGCTCTCTAAAAATGGATGCTTGTTAAAAAGCGTTCTCAACGCCTACCCGCAAGACAACCCAATCTGATGGATATCTAGAAGTGCTCTAATGCCCAACGATACTGCCTCACAGCCTCATGGTGTGGCGACTCCAAACTGATGTGGACAAAGATGCTCCTGGAAGTGTGAGTGATGCTGCAAGACAACAGTACGCCTGACTAATCGCAATAAGACCTCTCCAATAGCAATCGGTCGAATGCCCCATGTGTACTTCTCCATCGCAAGAAGCCGACTAGCACCCAGAGCCTGACTAACTGACAACGGAATCTCCCTCTCTAATCTATGCAGCCCACTGAACAACTCCGTGAAACCACTAGAAGGATCGTCCGCCCGAAAGCAATCTTGAAGATGCTCATATCTGTCCCCCATACAAACCCCCGAGGAGGAAAACGTGGGGCTGTGCATAGAGAATGAGCAAATAATGATATGTCAAGACATAATGGCTCCTCCTACCGATACTCCAAGACCTCTAATGGTATCTCCTGCCCATGGGGTGGATGTAGAAGGCGTAAAGAGGAAATCGTCTCCCCGGTAGGACTAGCCATGGACAAAGGATGAAGGGCCTGCAGCCTTGCTATACTTCCCCCCCTGCCCCAAAGATCCTACAATAATCACGCAATCGCTACCGAATTAGAAGTATCATGTGACCCTTCGACTCCTAACATGTGTGGCCCGAACAGACTCATCATGCAATGTAGCCCAATCCCCTGCTCGGAATCTCCGAAATCTAGCCACCTCTCTATGTCAAGCACGCCCCTCTAGTATAACGTAGACAAAGATCGCGAAGTAATAAAAACAAAACCATGCTAACTCGTCCATGGGATCGCGGCCAACCGATCGGCGGTAAGTGAAAAGCACGTCTAGCCTCGTCATGCAAAGCCCGAGGAAGCCTATGGAATAAACGTGGACATGGAAATCTAGTCTCAAAAAAACCCTAGAATCAAACCCGCATGGGAAGCTAACCACTCCCCACGACCCCAACGGTATACCCGAATGCTCAACGAAGGAGTCGATGTAATGTGCGTGTTCCCGAAGTGACAAAAACCGATGTCGATGTGACCGTCCTCCTCACATGCGCATCCCAAGTGGTCCAATCATAATCTTTGTGCATCTTTCCCACGTGGGTCTTTACCCCTTGCGAGTTAAAGAGACGATGACACACCGGACATGGTGTATCACGCACCACTTTTGGCGGTCCCATGAGAGAAAGTCAAGCTAAAGCTAGCACAAAGGGAACGATAAAGAAACCCAGCACTCTATCATGTATCTACTCCCACCTGCAGAACCACAACCCCCCTAACACACCAACTCACATTGGAAAATGCTAACTATTGAAACCCTAAAATACTCATAACTTTTTATTTAGGTCTTCATAATTTTCCAACTAGGTTCCAATAGAACCAATGCATGAAAAAGAAGAGATGAGAACAAAAAAAACCCGACCCATATGTCTAGTATAAGAAAAATCACTCAAAAACCTAAAAAAATAAAAATACTCATATTTCACAATATCATTCTCCATAGTTTTCAATTTTCAATTTGAACCCAAATTGAAAGACGAATAGAATGTTAAACTTGGTTAATCTGATCTTTTATAGTATGTTGGTTTAGGAAGCTCCACATCTTAGTCATTTTAACAAAAGCATTTTATTGAGAGGGTCAACATCATTAAATCAACAACATGCACCAGGAAATGGACGTGGCTCCTGGGGCCTCCTTGGATCATTCTATTGATTCTACGTGAAGTTCTGCCTCTCAGCCTGTCTCCTCTGCTGAATTTAGTTGCTTCTAAGTCCCCCTTACAACGAAGATCTCATGGACAACTGCTGTGCAATGTTCCATGAGCAGCAGCAATAACACTCTTCCAAAGCGCGACTCGGTGTACGGGCAAAGCAGACTGACGATATCAGTTTGAAACTCATCCACGATTGAGCCCACTTCCATCAAGAAAGAGGAATTCAAAGCCATTCGATTGAGTGAGGGATGAAGTGTTTTGCTTTCTTACATCTCAATTTCGTGTGCCTAATCTCATTCTGCATCTCTTTTGTATCACACAAGAAACGGCTCACCTTAAGGTTCTTCAAAGAAGATGCCTCCGAATAGAGATAATAACATGTTGACTATGTAAAGTCTTCTAGGCCGTTTCGAGAATTACCCCCTCGAACATCTTGATCGAGAGAAGGAGAGTATGCAATGCTTTGGTGAAGACCAAAGAGATGCCGAAGATGGTGCAAACTAACATAGGGCTGCTGTCTCCTCGAGGCAGATTGCCATACCCTGCTGCCACAAATGCGCCGAGAGCAAGCAACAAGCAGCCGACTAAGGGCATGAGAATGTGCGCTTGTCGCATGGCCAAATGTGCTGCTAACTTTTTGGGACCCACTTGGGTCTGAGTGCTGCGCATGGTGCGCATTGTGGTGCCCAGACAACAGAGAATGGTGTACAGGGCGAAGGAGAAAGACAGACAATCGAGGATCCAAAAGCACCTCACGGCGTTCCAATTGTACTGCCCTACTCCGTCCGTTCCGAAAGGAGGCTGCAACAAAGCGCTGAAGGTGACGCCTGCTAACAACGTGGCTGTCACCAACACGGCGTTGATTGAATCCTGTGAAGCCTTCTTCTCATCGCTGACGGCATTCTTCAGAGTTGCATTGGACGGATGTTGCTCTAGCATCTCCAGGACCTCCCTCAGCTCATTCGAATTCTCGCGTGTGTGCCGATCCCATGCTAGTTTCCATGGAACCCATCGTTGGTCATTGTACACTGTAGAGTTGAACTTCGAGTGATTACAGAACTTCGTGACAATGTGGAGAAGGTCTCCAACCGGGGAACATCGAATCGCGATGTGAAGAGCTGTATCAGACGGCTGGAGCATTTTGGTTTTGGAATCTTCGTTGCGACTTTCATTATGCTCCAAACGCGTGACAGCATTGGCACGAGGCAGAAGGCTTAGAGGGAGTAGGGGAGCGTTTACATCCACTCCTTCGACTGACATCAACATCTTGAAGGCGTCCAGCGCTTCCGTCAGTATCGAACAATGCAATGGCGTCATTCCGTAGGCCACGTCTGGTACATTCAAATCGATGCCAGGGACTTTCACTAAGTGAGCCACGATGTCCACATTGTTCTGCGTGGCTGCGAGATGAAGGGATGTGTGTCCTTCCATAGATACATTGAATTGTCTGTACAAATTCTTCCATGTGTCCTCGTTATCATGAAGAGGAGGAAACCTCATTCTGTTATCAACTCCCATCAACTCCAGTTTTCGCCAAACTCTTTCGTTAAACTGTTGGAGAGCAATATCGACAAGTGTAACGTCCATCCTCCCGACCTTGTCATTGATCTGCGCGGGTGCTTTCTCAAGAAGCATTATTACGGAATCCAAGTACAAATTTCTCTTCGGATAGTACCCTTTCCAGCCATGCATGGCAGCCAGATGCAGAGGTGTAAGCTTTCTCACTCCATCTGGCACGCATACGTTCACATCCGGCATGTCCAGCAAGAGCCTGACAATGTCTTTCTCGCCTCTACCTGCTGCAATGTGCAATGCTGTCCTTCCGAAGACTTTGTCCCTCGCATTTACGTATGCAGAGTCAGATTTACGAGCCTCTAGCAACAATTTTACGGTTTCACTCCATCCTCCAAATGCAGCCAGATGCAGTGCAGTAAAACCCTCCTCTGAAGCTACTGTGGCCTCCTCTGAAGACCAATCGAGAAGAAATTCGATAACGTCATTGTTGCCTCTAGATGCGGCCAGATGGAGCGGAGTAAACCCTCCAGCTGTCTTCACATTCGCATGACTCGAGTGTCTTCGCTGCTTGGTGTTTTCATCCTCCCCAGTGATGCCGGTTGCAGGGCCCTCACACTCCTCCTTCAGTTCGTCGAGAAATTTAGTATCTCCGGTGAGAGCAGCTAGATGTAGAGGCGTGAGATGTACTCCTCGATGAATATCAGCAAGATATTCATCCAGAATTGTATCATAGAGAATTCTACTGGATCCAAGTTTTTTTAGGTCAATCTGAATGGACAAATCTGCTGATGCTTTTCGCAGAAAATTGAATCTAGTCTGATCGCAAGTAAGTGTTGAGTTAGTCATTTCTGCGTAGACCATGAGGATCAGTTGGCATATAGATATCTGGTCACAACTGGCCCTAGAGGGAAGAGATGTTTCACCAAGAGTGTAAGATCAGGGTAATGATTTGGAACGCAGATTGAACTCCCTGAACCAGTCTTACAGTGACGGCGTGTTTCAAAACATGCATGTGGCGCTATAGACTGCTAGGAGTGTGTACGATGAGATTATATAGCTTCTAAAGTGATGGACGAGCGTCAACAATCTCTCCGGGCCTTCCATCAATTTGATCTGAGACCTTAAAAGTCAACAGTACCTTGTGCTGATGAAGCATGCACTATTCCGATCATGCCCTACGTCGATTCCTGGGGCTCAGAAGTCAACAGGTCCGCAGTGTTGGAGTGCTCCGAACATGTCCATGCTTTCGATCCACTTAGTTTCAAGATCTAGACATTAAAGCTTAGAGATTTTCCTGTTAGGTTTGTTTGCTCCTTCTCTACATTTTATCTTCCTTGGACCACCCTTCATATGGACAAAAAAGATAAGAGCACATTGTTAGAATTAAATGTGACAAGCTAGAGAGTTGTGATGAAGTGAGACATGTATCACTCCGGGCAAAAAAACACGGATGAGTAAGAAGGGAGCAGTGCAAGAATCAAAAGGGAAGACATCTCACATGGTCATCTAGAGATCAGTCAATTGATTCTAATCTTACTTATGTTGTATATTCATGAAAGTTTTCCTTGTAAGTCTTCTAGTCGGCTGGTTGGCTAAAAACATGAAATAAATTTGAATCTTGGAGAGCTACTTGACTCTTATTGCCTCTTTTGTCATTTTGATCATTAAAAGCTCCTTCAAGTGGGCAAATACTCAATTAAGAAGGCTGATGATATCAATCTCCTAAAAATCCCTTGCAAAGTCATTCATTCCACGAGCTTAATATCATCCACCAATTTGATGATCTTTTCAAGGACTTCCTTTGCCGATATTGTTGTTTTGAGATGAACTTTCTCCAATCCAAACATTTTTAATACTCTCTTCACCGCATGAACAACTCTTTATTCTTGACTATTCTTATAGTGATCTCTTGAGGTGGTACGATGATCAATCGTCGTTTGCCCAACAAATCAGTACTTTGGTCATTCCACACCTCCGATAGTGCATCAAATCGGCTAAGCACGGAACCTAAGAATGCTCGCCCAACAACTCAGTACTTTGGTCACTCCACAATCTTATGGTGCACCAAATCGGCTAAGCACTGAACCTAAGAATGTATAAGTTATTCCATTATTTGACTTGTGGGTAAATGCCACCAACTCAATCCACTTGGAGAAATGCTCCACTATGACCAACACATGTCGATGATGTCTTATAATCATAATGGGTTTCACTTTCTTTATATTACCGTATAGTCTATTTTAGTCAATGTGTTTCCATTGGTCTATAGAGAGCACTAGTTGGGGCAATCCATAGGAGAGCAATCAATGCTTCTTGGGATGCTATGTTGTTTGTAGACCTTTTGACCTAGATAGTTCGGATGTATTAGGTGCTGAAGTACATATTTCCCGGTGTTATGCTATTGGGGCTTACCCCCATGTTACCGGTTTGGTTCATCCTTGTAGGATTTGATGGGGGTCTACCCTTTTGTTAATGGGTAGGGGGATGTAAATGTGGAATATATTTTTCTTGCCTTTTTCTTCAAATCTAAAGTTAAGAGTTTACTTTCCAAGAATAAATATTCCCATCACATCCGATCCTGTCTCAGAATTGCGGCGTCTCCTGATAACCGTTTTTTGTCATAACCTCGTCTCCTGCTGAAGACAGGAGACGACAGATTCCACGATACAACTGTCAATAGGGTGCACAACTAGCTGGCCATGAAACTAGACCTAGTGGCCATTTTCAGGCAAAGACTACTTTTCGTTGGACCTTCGTACGCACGATCATGCAGACTATTAGACCACATGTTTCCTTTGAACAGCACGAGCTTCACTGATGTTGCGAAACATCGCGATTATAATGTGGCATTTAATTTGGTTTTCCTTCGGTCATAGACTAGAAACACAAGAAACTTTCGTACTCTAAGTTTCCACCGAATATTGTATCTTCTACTCCAGCGCTGGATCTCGATCGAGTTCTCAAGATGTTGACTGACATTGAACTTTTCTATCAGCTGACAAAGAGTTTTGTTCTTTTAAAACCCATCTCTCCCTAAGGTAGGTACGTAGACGTATCATAACTCACCTTTCGCTCATCTCAATTACGGTAATGACTTGAACTGCACTGAAGGATGCTGTTTTGAGTTTTCTTGATGCTAGGAAACTCGCCTAGTTGAGGTCCAATCCTAGAACGCACCGAATCGATTCTTCATGATCGTGCTCCACCCCGCCATTTCTCTGAATGGAGGCGTGACTGCTTAATACAACAATACATAATATCAATCATTCTCGACCACAGCCAGCAGCAGCATAACCACTTTTGTTACAACCCACTGTCTAATCAAGGTGAAGATTTAGATCACTGTCTTATTTAAAGTTACAGCGTTTGACAAGTTTGGAAATTCACATTCTTTGCTTTTTTCTGGGGTTATGATGTCATATGACAGCACGTGTGCTGACCAAGTATTTCACTGTCAGTATTCGACATCAATGCTCTTTGCGCTACAGCTAAGTCAATCTGGGATAAATTTTTCTGATGGGATTCGTTTCTTCTACTCATGGATTTCCTGGGAGGCATCGATCGACAATCTTCCATGACATTACACCATATAAGTGAACGTGATTTTAACGCTCTCCCAGATTCCCGCAGAGGATCGACCTCTCCCTCATCAGGAAGATATTATAAGAGAACAATCAAATTTAGGTGGACACATCAGTCAGTAGTCTGATCGGTCCTGAGCTATGAACAATTTTTTGACTGGTAGGTTTGAATGATAAATCATCATTTGTTAATATCCCACAAATTTTCTAATTCAAATTAGATTTCATACGAATCTCGACGCTGCATTGCATGAAAAGATGAAATGCTGCTGTCTATTTGTCTTGCCGCTCAAAATATGTCTCTTCTTCCAACGCTGCAGAATTCAACAAGGAAGAGTCCAGAAGAACATCGTTGACAAACTGGGCGTCAAAAATCTAAAACAATTCATCCACAGAGACCACAGCTGCACACAGGCACATCTCATCCGAATGGTGGATGTATATATATTCTGAGTTGGCAAATAGACACTCAGCAGACCAACGCTGTGGGGTCGGCTCACAAAAAATGTACTGATTTGAGAGAAGCCATAAAGAGGCGCTCATCGCGCTACGTAATTCTTCCTGGACGAACGTTCTGTATCTACCTGCGTCTAATCTGACCAATCTCCGAAAGAACTGTTTACAAGAAAAAGTGATTCCATGCATGCGACTCATCTTTGCTTCCTATTCATCTCCGTCCACTGATTGTTCATTTTTTAATTTTAGTCAAGTGAAGATTAAAAATACTCCTTGGTCTCTGGAAAGTGTTAACTAACCACCCGACTCGAATATACTCGCATAGTCATACGGTGCGTCGCAGTTTAGGACTGTTTTTTTTAATACGCTTGAAATCTCGTAATGAAACCAAGTAAAATAGCAGAAAGGACTTAAGACCCATCACCTAGTAGAGGGATGGTGAGACAGTCTAAATACTAAAATAGCATAAGAATAATTATCCCCAAACTTGATTGATTTCCTATGGATTGATAGAGAGCACATTGCGCATTGTACAAAAGCTTTGGGATATTGTATATACTATTTTAGGTTACACAATATACGAAAGAAATTGGTACCGGATGTCATGTACCAATTTCTTTTGGTATGGTAGGTTCTCATGCACTCTCAAAATGTCCATTGTAGGTACATGTAACTCCAAGGTTTGAGGTAAAAAGAGGTGATCTTTCCAAATATCCATATACCTGAAGACTTTGGCTACTACTCTACTCGCCCGTCCATCAAGGAGGATGGGTAATCACCACCTCCAAAAATTATTGCACATGTAGTATATGTGACCACAACGTATGTAGTAGTTATTTCGTCTCAACAAACCAAGTATAGGTCTGCCCTAACTCCGGTCAATTACAAGGCATACAAATGTTCTCGTACCATAACAAACACCATATCCTTAATCACATCATGGGTAGCTATCTTTTGTCCTCCGAATGGACAACGAGTCATATGGATCCATACTGCATCTAAAGTAGTATCACATTCACAGGTGAACAATGAAGATACATATGGATGGATCAAGTCAAGACGAAATCTCATTGTTATAGAATAGGTAGCTTGTATGAGTTTGAAAGGTTTGATGCATGATCGAGCCAAGATCCATGCCCATACATCCTTGCCGTAACAAGAGCATAGATGAGCCCTAGTAGTACAAGGAATAGTTGGATTCACTAAGAGATAATGTATAACATACTAAATTGTCAGTCCATCAAGGTAGATTATATGACTCTAGTCCAATCAGTGGGCAAATAGAAAAAGGACGAGAGCTATTATCGTACCTTAGGGAACAAAGCATTTATTGTATTATGTAATAGTATTTGTAAGGAAAATGATCCCTCATCCACGTCCCAGATCAACTTCGGTAGGTGGGCAGTAGCTGACGTTGAGAAGGAAGCACTGCATAAAGGTAAAATATAATACAAGTATATATGGCCCCTGAAAAGCTGTTGAAACATATAAAGAGAAAAAATTACACATACATCTCAAGGATGGGCATATATGCAATCACAAACTAGGAGGATAACAAAACTGCCGAGAGTGCTCAACTAGCCAAAAATGCTATAGATGTCATCTCCTTTATCATTAATAAGCGTTCTCGTTCACATGAAATTGGCAAAGATATTTGTCTCCGTACCAAATCTCCTATCACACACTCAAAGGCTCCTAGTCTGAAAATGTCACCAAAGATGCCCATGATCCTCCTATCAATTGATGTCAAGCTTGATAGGAATGTAGGTGAAGAAGAAATCATGTGAAGTAGGTAGCTGGGTCAACGAGCAATACTAGAGCAGAGTATACCAAACGATACATGTGGATCCCCTAATAGAGAAAGGTCATCTACATGCAATACATCCTTGGCAAGTGTTGTGTCTAGCGTGAGACAAAATTTTCAAATCATTCTTGCACTCCAAGAATGTATAAGTTGTCTATCGAACATAAAGGGTTGAATTACGATATTATATATATTTTTATCTATTAATTTTATCATATCAAATAAAGATCTTTACTTTTAATTTTATGACTTTTCCTGTTCTCTATTGATGAATATTGATAAACATATGAGTGGCTATCACAATGATTATTGTTTTAAACAAGAAAAAATAATATTTATTTATTTATTATTATTTTTCCATCTTTATAAAAATAAAAAATATATACAAGAAAAAAGTAAATTAAATAATAAAATTTTATATGTATAGAGATTTAATGTAGTATTTAATTTTTGAATTAAATCTTGTATTTATTGTCAAGTTCAACTAGTAGTGCTTAGTTTCAAATCTTATATATATAATATTGACAACAATAGTTTAAAAAATGGATGGTGGTGGTAATGAACATACAATCAACATATTCAAGTATAAATTACAATAATTAATAAAAAATTTATGGACTTATAAAATTGATTCATATTTAAATCTATTTGAAATGAATGAAATGAAATGTTGTTTGTTATTACATGATTTCTTATTCATAATCATCATTTGAATCCAAGCATTTTGTTAAGCATGTACATGTAAATTTCATAGCTAGTTAGAAATCCAATCACTTTGTTTAAGGAGGTAGTGTAAGTTTGATAGCAAAAACATAATCTAGAACAAGAATTTGCAGAATTGTCTTGAGTTCAATAGAGTTATGGGATGATATTTGTTCAAAAAAGTCAAAATTTATTTTTAATTGGATGTATTTTTCTTGTATGATGTGATATGTTATTAAATATGAAATTGAAAAAATCAACTTTGTGCAAAGAAGTTGGAGATGAGGAGGAATGTCCAAAAGAGACCATGCCCTATATTTTGACGGTTTACCCATTCTTGAAAGGACTAGTAGAGTCTAAGAACTTTGTCTCATGCTACCTAGAAATATCATTTGCTAAGGATGTACCACATGTAGATGAACTTCCTATGCATATCACCTAGTAGAGGAAGATCGTTTAGTATAATCTCCTCTATTATTGCTCATAGATCCACCTTCTTACTCTGCATGGTTACTTCTTTACTTGCATTCATATCACGTTTGACCGCCTTTGATATGAGGATCATGGTCGTCTTTGATGACATCATTGGACCATGGACTTTCCAATATGTGACAAGAGATTTGGTACGGATATAGACATTTTTGCCAATTTTTTGTGGAGGGGTAGGCTTATTATCAATGGAGGAGACTACACCTATATCATTTTTGGCTAGTTGGACACTCTTAGCTGCTTTGTTATCCTTTCGATTTGTGATTGCAAATAGACCCATCCTTGAAATATATGTAAGGGACGAGGATGGGAGGTCATTTCCTTTACATATAGTATTATAATAAACAAGAGATGTTTTATCCCTAGATGTACAATAATAGCTCATGTACTTTTCTTCTTTGCCCACTGATTGAATTAAAAGCCTACAATCTACCTTGATGGATCGACAATTTTAACTGGCTCTAGATTTTCTCTTAGTGGATCTTGGCTTGACCATGCATCAGGGCTTTCCGACCCGAACTAACTATCTTTTCTACAACGATGAGATTACGTCTTGGCTTGGTCCACCCATTTGCATCTTCATTACTAAACTTGGAGAGTGGTACTAGCTAAGATGCAACATGGGTTCATATGGCATTAGGGATGTGGTGCTTGCTATGGCACAAGAGGGTGGATATCTCATATGGAGGGAGTGTTGGTATGCCTTGTAGTCAACCCGGAGTAAAAAAAAACTATACTTGATTCGGCAGGATCAGGTTACTATTGCAAAGGTTGTGGTTACATATCCTACATGTGACATTGTTTTGGATGGAGTGACTATCCATCCAAAGGATGGGGGGCGAGTGGAACGGCAACAACCAAAGTCTCCAAGTACAGGGGTATGCATAGAGGTCATTTTTTTGTTCCTTTAGCTTTAGAGTTATATGGAGCTATGTACACCAACTTCGTCAGTTCGAGAGAGCGTGACTACTATACTAGCCTACAAAGTGTATCACTTTCTTTAGCATATTGTATCTTTAGCTATTTTAGCCAAAGTGTATCCATTACTCTACATAGAGCAATGGTGGGTGCAATCTATATGACAGCAATCAGATTGCTTCTTGGGATGCTCTACTAATATGTAGACCATTTGACCTAGATAGTTGAGATATCTTAGGTGCATTATGACATATTTACCATTGTGATACTATTGGGGCCTAGCCTCATGATACACATTTGTTTTCATCCATGTAAGACTTATGGGTGTTCCCATCATTTTGGTATATTACTTGTACCCATTTCATCAAACTGTCATGAGATCTTACAATCATGTTTTCAGTGCACTCGGTAATAAAGCAGAACCGCTTTACGAGAGAATTCTTGCACAGCACAATCCTGTGTTGTCATAACTCTAATCGAGCGTTTTTCGCTGGAAGGGAAGTTTCTACCCAAACCTTCATTACTTTTCACAACGAGCGACAGATTGTGTTTTGGTGCCGGTTTGCGCTTGGCTTACGCGGTGTTAGATTGCATTGTGTCCAACCACAATCTCTGTCTCCGAATCTAACAGCTTCAGCTGCAGACTTTTCAGTCTGCTTTCCGCCCGTCGAGTACATGTATAACGAAATAGGCGCAGAACGAAACAGAGCACACAAACATGGGGAATCTTACCAGCAAATTTCGACCATGTCCCCTTCAAAATTCACATCAAGCATTTCCTTCCCATTTGACCGACGGCTTCGTTGCGTCGTGAGCCAGCGAGCCCAGCTCGTAATGTTTTCATTTAGTGCTTAGAATGTGTGTAATATTTTTAAAGGAGTGGGTGTACGATAAAAGGTTTTTATGACGAGGCATTGGAGGTAGAAACCAGATTCTACCTTGATAAACGTCGTCATGGAAACATGAGAATTTTCTTTCGTATATTTTCTTCACTATGCTTCACTAGAGAGGGCACGATGTTCTTACAGTTATCTCGGAAGCACTGTACATAACATAAAATTTGTGGATCCACTCGTCTTTCCAATAACATAAGAATTAATGAGCGAATAACCATGTACACGTTGTCGTACATTACAAAGGTAACCTAGTCCGATCAAAAAAGTGAGTAAGGAACACACTCAATACAAAGTACTGAAGTATAGACTTGCGAAGTCTAGGAACACTGCCATATTCAAACCTTGAGACCATTCTGGACCCATTGATGTGCTTGAAAATCTCAGCTGTTTTTATGAAGTATTCTCCACCCCTTGAGGGTATAATTGTGTCTGTGCAATGCACAAATACAGAATGAAACTAAATTCACTGCTTCCTCCATCACCGGCTATAGCAAGAAACTTCAACAATGAACCGTCACTTACGACCCGCTGAACGGCCAAGTTCCCATCTCAAATCTTCGCATGTGAATGTCCCGGTGTTTCGCTTTCTTAACCCTTTGAGCACTCCTACGCTCATATCCTTGTCACTGCCAGATATGCGCCTCAAGCTAGTACTAAGTCCAGCTACATATCTAGATTGCGATAGACAACATGGACCTATGATGACATCAAGCTCTCCCTCTGCTTCATAGTTTGGAGCTTCCATAAACCGCTAGAGCATATTCATGATCATTCACACATGCTCATTCAGTGGATAGCTAGTTCAGGTCCATGTGTCAAACTTAACAAGTCGACAAAGAGGATCCTAAGCATAAATCGATCGCGGGAATGAAAGCGAAAAGCTTTTAAACGATAATCAGTTACTCCATGTCTTCATCCTTGGCTTCCTCATCTTCCTCGAGGTCATATAAGAACACGCGCCTTTGACTTGTGAACACACATGCCAGTCCTCTCGATGCTGTAACCGAACAAAGTTCTCCATAAGCAGAAAAAACATGAAACTGAAATAGGCGAGTCACAAAATGCAAACGGTCCGCAATTTGGCCTTTCAACCAAACTGAGTTAAATGAGCCAGAACTATCGAAGCCAAAAACAGCCTAGGTAAAATTCAGATGCACTAAGCGAATTCATGTGCCACCAAACATAGAACTTCAACAAATTAAGGGTGAGATTGTTAGAATCATACCGCTGACAGCTAATGGCATGACAACATCTGACTGCGGAAGTGCTCGTACTTTCCCATGTCTTAAGCTTATCTCAGATGGAGATCCCTGTACAAAAACGGACACTCAAAACATCTTCAAAACACAACCATCGATTCAGCAAATGCTATATCATAGAAACACACGTTGGACAGAACAAATTCATTGATCTGCAAGGAAAGTTGCCATATAAGCATAATCAGAAAACTATAAAACCCTGACAGACTACGCGCTGCAGAAACAAGTTAGACGTTACTGCACTTTCTCGGAAAGATCTCTGTAACTGAGAATACTATCGAGAAGCGAAATAGATATTATTTATTATAAATGCTTTATTAATGGATCTGGAACAAAACGTACCTTAGAAGAGCAAAGGTGCAAAAGGTCCAGATTGGCACCCGACTGGGGTGTATCCAGCATGTGGAAAGGAAGATCATCCAACTGCAACAGCATGATCCATGTTTGTCCTGTCCAGTCTCCGGTTTCGAGATCTCGTTCCGTGACCAACAGCACCAGTTGTCGTTGCTGCTCACAAATATGTCAGAAAAGAATAAGAAACTATACAATCCATAACTTTTTCTCATTATAGATCACACATTTTTTAAGGATATCTTGTACGACGACTACGAGATGGTGCTCAAAGTGATGATTAAATATATTCCGATATTCCCTGGAGGTTTGAGATCAGTCACAATTAGTTTCACGTCGTGGACAGAGCCACAACCTTGTAGAGTGCGATGTCGTTACATCGTAAACTGGAGTCAAGCTGAAATGCAACTGCCTCACGAAATATCCTCTTATCTTGACTTCTGTGATTTGGTCCAAACCCACGTAAGATCCCTACGACGCTCGGGTCGTCCGGTGAACCATTATCGTTTACCCGGAAGCAGATATATTGACTCACAAGCAACTCGTCATCTTGCTCAACTGCAAGTACACCGTCGTCTTGCTTTATCTGAAAGAGTAACAGAATCAGATAGTGAACCATGTTACATCACGAGCAAAGAGCTACAATGGTTAGAAAATCCAAACCAGGTCTACCATGCATCTAAACACGCCCTCATGAAAAGTAGGACGGGAGAAACTGAGAGGCTCATCTTGGCTGGTTCAGAACTTCTTGATAACCCTGACGTACCAAAGGCTCTAAGGACATGAACATAGACACTACCATTTGCACGAGGTCGACAAGCTATTACTATGGTGAGTTTATAAGTGTCATCTGCGTGAGGCGAAGGCTACTGTACATAAAACCGACATGTTCAAGTCCACTTGTGGATCCTATATCCAGTTGAACAGTGTCACGTGGTCTTTGAACCACGCACTAGAGTCAAAACAAACCATACCTCGAAGTAGGTTGAAGATACAGGTATTCTCGCTATAGGGGACATCGCTGTGTTGCATAAGAGTATCATGCATGGTGAACCCAATTGTGGAGACACAACCTTTAGAGGCATGGCAAACGCTTCATGGCAACTGCAAAATATATCATTTATTATTAAGAGTTAGGATAACACACAGCTCTCAAAAAGAATTAACCTGCTCAGAACAAGTAAAAGTCAACTGATTTGCATGAAACGAGTGAAAGCCGAATACATGATTAGCCTACTCCTTACCACGCAATGTAATCCATATAGTTTGATGAAACTCCTTACCAGATGGTAAGCAGGTCAATCTCTTGCGCCAGGGTACGCTGTAGAAACTTGGAATCTTTAAATCCCCCCATGGCAGCAACCTCGTCCATCAGCTCTTCAACTTCTCTATATAGGGAAAAGAATTACAATTTGCCTCTTCTACGGCGCGACCATGAAGCACTTTACTACTATACATAACTTTTCTTACTTTCTACTAAAGATCAAAGTTTTCGTTCACTATTCTCCTAAGGCGTCAGATGCTTGGGTACACAAGTTTCATGCCCATAGGCATTGCATGGTAAAAGCCAGAAGATCCCCCTCGTATTCCATGATATCGAAAGGATTCTACATACTGTATCAAAAAGGCTACTTCTTTCGAAGCAAAATCTCGTCTTTCAACCTACTATATGGAAAACCATAGCGAGTTTCTGTAGGCTGCTACAGACACGAAGTAGTTTCTCAAATAAATTTCACATTTGTCAACGCCTCAACTTGAGTTAACATAAAGTGGACGACAAAGGGCTTAGAAATTACTTTGGAACGTCCACCACCACCCCATTTACAGAGTTGCTGAGATGCAAGCCGATTGGATCCTTCTCAAAGTCTGTCTGTAGAAAGTTTGCTACCGCCATACTGTTCACAGAAACTGAATATTAAGACAATCGAAACCTTCTTCCTCACCTTCGCAGCCCTTCCATATCTTCACATCAACATGTACTTCTAGACGGTGTACAGATGACGGCAGAAAGGAGAGAAGGAACTCTATATTGATATCCTAGCAACTTCATAAAGTCAAGAGGAGATGTGAACCACTTGTGGAGAAATGTTTACATCTGACTAAAAAGATAACTCGTTAAAAAATTTCACAGAAGAAAAAACCCCCAAAAAAATCACCTGTCAACATTTGGCAGTGTTTCTGCTTGTGACAATGTTTCTCTATTAAGTTGCCGCAGTGCCTTCAGGAGCCAAACAAAGAACAGGCGAAACTGCAAATCAACAACAAACAACTCTTGAGAAGACACGTTCGAACAAGCTTAACAAGCAAAACTTTGCCAATTACCTGGGCTAATACTCACAAATCTGGTGAAGGGTCATGGGATGCTAACATCTTGAACATTGTAGCATGCAATCGTAATCCCTTAGTCCACCACATGGGGGCTTCATTGTCCTCCTCATCAAACGCTTGAACTGGAAATCATGTTGATCTAAATTCCTCTAGTCATACTTTACAGCTTTTAGTCAGTTCAGAAACTCACCCCTCCTGTGGTTTCTGAAACAATGCGCAGAAGACGTTCCAGTTGTACCAAAAGCATACCGGCATGCTCTAAAGCTCGATCCATCAAAGATTCCTCGAGACCAACGCAGGCAAGACGTGCGTGCCATCGAGCTAGACCTCGCAGTTCGCCTAACCTGAAGGCAATAATTTCTGCTGCTGGCTGCAAACACCAGTTAACAAAAGCTCTACATTTCACGTTCTCAACCGTTTGGGTACTAAGAAAAGCCTTCAAGCTTTGTCATAACACAATCTAAGTGTTCGAACCTTGAAAAGGAAGACATGGGAACTAACCTGCATGTGTTCAGAGAGAACACTGTACAGCTCTTTAGATGCGGTATCTATGCTCTTCGCAAGTCGCTTCAAACCCTGTATCAACCCCACCGCAGACCTCCGATATTATGTATGTCCTCTCTGAGTAACGGGTAATGATGCGAATAATAAGCTAAGGGCACGACATCTGGCGCTGTAATGAGTGTCGAGTCACAGAGTGCGCAAGCAAGAAGAAGCTCAGGAACAGAAAAATTTCTGAGAAGCTCAAACTTCTCAGAAATAGCTGCAATTGTTACACCTAAGAAGAAGCGTGTACAGAAGTTTACAAAAATTTGTCATATTCCACGATCTATTCCTTCATACATCTAACAACCACAAAGAGCAGCCAAAAATGTGAAAATTATCGTAGATGGAGCACAAATCTCACCCCTTCCCCCACAGACGCAGCGAGAAACTGATGGAGTGCTGGACTTGCATATCCGCAAGTGAGGAGACCAAGTAACTCGTCCTGTGGACTAACATTAGATCCTGCATGTGGACTTTCCATCAGAGTGTTTCCTCCATGCAAATGCAAATTCTATCCGAAGGCTAGAGAAGTTTGGACATCAAAACATTGTTGGCTTACCATGTTCACGAAGTAACTGCGTAAATCCATTAAATTTCTCATAGACAGCAGTAATTGCCTCCGACCAGTGCTTCTCCATTACGGATAAGGACGTCTGTAGAACGTCGATGAGCTCCTCAATACTAGAAGCTTGCAGGGCAACTTGACGAAGCTCCTTCCTCCTGTAATTTTAATGGAGTACATAAACGTGGCAAACCATCGTGGCAATTTTCATTGATTCATCATATGCAAGGAGAAAAAGGCCATGGTATACGCTTTAAGCCCGAAAGCGACTTCTGTGACCAAGTGTTTAGTGTCTCTTGTTTGAAAGTTAGGGAAAGTGTTTAGTATCCGAAAACTTCCTTACTTGTCTCTGTCCCATTCCTTCGCAGAGAATAGCTTGACCAACAAACTTCTACGTATATTTCAGAAAGTAATGTTGGCATATTCAAAGATACAATGCCTTGTAGGAACAGAAAATTCAAAGGGCAAATTGATATGTACCTGTCTCCAAGGATGGCAGTGTTCACCGAGAGGCAATAATTTCCTGAACTCGTGCTTCGAGTACGGCCATCAACTGTACTAGTCCCCGTGCAGACAACTGTCATATGGCGAAGATCAGATGACAGAGATACCTGAATTTTGATTAGGGAAACCGTGTAAGAGCAAATTCACTCAGCTCACAAACTTCTACAATAGAAACTAGAATGAAACACTGCAACTGTGTAATATAACCTTTCAACAATGTCGAGATTCATAAGTCCACTGTACCCTCATGCAATGATGTATTTCCTCTGTTGCTACGACATGAAATAAATTACTTCCCCTCACAAGAGGACAGAAAGCATGTACCTTCACAGAGGAGCTAAACATGTAAAGATTTAGTTTACTAAGGTATAGCTCGTGAGTTCACTCAAACTATTTACACAATCTTAAAAGGAGATGCATATAACTGAAGAAAACATTACGTAACTAGGTCGCAATTATCTATTTTGGAAGCATCAACCAAAAGAAAAACTCTCTTTGAAAGGTGAGGCATATAGGACCTGAACGGCAGAAGCATTTAACAGTTGTTCTGATGACTTCTCATCGCCTTTGGTGCCGGATGCCATCTCGTTGACTACAAGTTCTCTTACGTCCTACAGCTCAAGAAAGCTTGAACAAGTTTCAGTAAAGCGACTAGCAATTAAGCTGCCTTGTAAATCGATCGATTTCTTTCTTCTGTGTTTACAACAAATTTAAAACCAACTCAAAACACGAAGGTACATCAGAGAAAAATATCAAAACTGCTCTTTATGTTCTCACACCCAGAGATTGTAACAGAATAGACAGTTATGTATCTTAAAATACTTTAATCTGAGGTGAAAGATGGATGTCGCACGCAGATATTAGTAATACTATAGTTACACAGAAGGAACCAGCAAATGAACGTTACCAAGAAAGTCGAAATAAAATCAAACACCTCAAGCAAATAGCGAGAGTCCACAGCGCAGCGCATGCAGACTAACATTTTGCGGATAAACATCAAAGCTCAGAGAATCCAGATTAAGGGCTAAGCTCAAAATTATAAGAAGAAACCACCCTGTAGCCTGTGAAAGGCAACAATATGAGCCTGTATGCATCCTCCATGCACGAAGTAACATAACAGTTCGGCATAGAAAGTATACAATGCTATTGTGAACAACACGACTTCACCAACGCCCATTATAATGTCGAGGTATCCGGGCAAGAGCCAGTACCCCTCCTCACCAGTTTATGTGTTGATGAACAGTGCATGATTCTTTCATACAGTGAGTAGCATAGTACAAAACGAACTGACATAAAGACATATAAATTAGCTGAGGAGGGAGGAAGTTACCAGTTTTCCGATTGGAAACACACCGAACGCACTCAAGCATATCACACCATCCTTATCACCACTGCAAAGTACATCTAAACCATGCTTCACATCTTGAGTTGCCCCTTTCAAACTGCTGCCTCCGAGGTCTTCCATAGCGGATCCGAGAACAGATGACATGTCAAAGGATGGGGCAGTGCCTGGCATGGAAGGAGGTTTAGGTGGTGGAGGGAAGAACCGAGGAGTGCGATCTTCATAGAGAAATATTTCGTCTTCATTATCCTTCACATAAAAACAATATGCAACTCAAAATATTTGTTGAAGACAGCTTTTACGTATGAGACATTTACACGGTACTGGCTCGGGAAATATGAAGGAAACTGAGAGGTTCACCTAAGCTAGACACTCTGCAAGACTTACAAAAGCACCTCCAACCTAAAAGCTTGTTTTGAGGACTCCTGACCCACCGTGATATTCTGGCCTTCCTCAGCCCAGTACAAGCACTCCACGGCCACCTGATGTGTCCCTGTTTTGCGTAGAACATCTCCATCCTGGAAAATTAAGGGAAAAAGTCAGTTGACAGACTTCTATAATCACTGATAAGATTCGGTAAGTTTGAGCTTGTGCGGCCAATAATTTTCAAAACTTTTATGTCTGATACTCCAACTACAAAATTGTGGATCAAACAGCCAGGCGTGCCACTGACTCCAGGAAAGCATTTCTCTATTGTTTCCAGCATCTCCATGTTAGTTTACTCCTCTGAGAGCATACCGATTCTTTTGGGTAACCCTCGAATGTTTACAGAGAGAACCAGGTCATTCTTTCCCCAAAAACCGGCCAGCGATATACTTGAACTGCGTTTCCATCCCACAGAGCAGATTCCAACAAGAGAACAGCTGGTCGTGTGTGTAAGCCAAGAGAAGGATACGTGATTAAGGTATATTCCCACTGACAAAGGATGTAGAACCAACCTCAACATCGTGAATAGCAATGCTACCATTGATGTGACCCACGGCTAACGCTTTCCCATCCGGCCGCCAGCAGATTGACGTGACGGTTAGATCTGAATTATAAAGATGTGAATTAGCTTCACAACATAGCGCTTGATAAGAACGGGTGTAAAAAAGAAGGAAACAAATTGGAAGTGGAAGATGCATTCAGAACATGCCTGGTGATATAGCCCAAAGTCTCTGCCAATTCAATCGGTGCACGATCAGTTGATGATCCATGGTAACCATAGCCAGCAAATCCTTTCCAGGATTCCATGCTGCTATTACTACCTGCCACCAGAAAAATTACGGTCTCGGTGAGCTTCAGCGCTTCGACTTAGCTGTGCTAGGTAATTTTACCGCGTCGTTAAGTCTTTTTTTAAGAGGTGAACAAAGTCACATTCACGACAACGTACCAGTGACGGAAGAGACTTGTCAAGTAATAGTGAAAAAGAAAGTGTTCCCGATGTCTCCTCCGCGTCCGCTTGGTCGTCCATGACTACATCCTCCTGGGAATCTCTGAAGCTCATGGAGTCAAGTTGTGTAGCTCATCAAGCTCCCACCGTCCTACATTCTGCAATCACATGTTCGATTCCAACAGAAAAAAATTCAGCAGAGAGCAGCAAGAACTTCAAGGCCAATCGCAAGATGATTCTCGTGTGAATTCTTCACGCAACAGTCCAGAGCAGCACTTAACAGTGATTCCAACGCGAGATGTAAATGCAATAAAATTAGATGCAAATGGCCGCGAAAATCTTAAACAAATCCCCAGTTCAGAGCTCGGACTGTACTTGCTCCAGAGTGAGTAAATGACGAGCAAGGCGATGGACTCGTATACATATGGGACATCTGTAATGAAACTATCGCCAACACTCAGCTAGAATTTAGTGTGAGGAATGACAAGATATGACGCGACAGATCCTGCAGAATAACGCTCTTTGATATTTTCTTACTCTCAATATTCCAAGTTTCACCTGAAACCTGTCACAATCTCTCTGAGGGGAACTTCTCGCTTGAGAAAAAAATTCCAATTGATATAAATACACGTCTCGCAGAAATAAGAGTTTGCCAAATGCCGCTTGTCTGAAGTTCAAGATTTCGAAAAGCATGTGGAGCCTAGCGAGCACCAGTCGATTTCTTCTCTCTTGAATCATAATGTGGCTCCAGAAGGATGAATAAAGTCCCGGTTGATTGCCGGCATTCAAACCTGACTGTTAGAAAGAAAGGAGAACAACGAACACACCTGAATTTGAACTCACGCCGCATTCAGTATCACATCCATGCAATCCCACTGGCGCGGTAGGGGCGAAATCAGAAGAGCAAGAGCAGATGGTCGAAATTTTAAATGAGCAGAGGCTCACATTCTTCTCATTCAAACTTTCCTGTTGCCAGAACACGGTACTCCACGCTCGGCTCTGTCTGTGATTGCAAGCCATACCGTGTTCATTGGCTTATGAATATAGGCCACTTACGTGTTCTTGTTTAATTACTATACTCTGATATATCTGTTCAATTGTGTAACATCAACAAATAAGGCCAGGTCTGTGTTTATACTGAAAACATTGCTCATGTTTGCTTATTCACGTTATTCAAAAGATATCAAAATCAATTGCACGTGCACTCTATATGAATAAATAGTTACATTTTTTTTCTTATCGCATGATAGATAACTTGTAAAATTAGTGAGCAACTACCTTTGAAGTGCTAGATTTTACATTTAGCAGTCTAACTCTTACAAAAATAAAACAATATCACAACTTCATACCAATTTTTGTTCTCTCAAGTTTAATGAAATGTAGTATTTTTCATAAGATCATTTGCAAAATTGTAACTAATAAATTTATCTGATAATATATTGTACTCAATGATTATTTAAAATTATTCTATTCAGAAATACGAATTTGAGAGCACCCCATCATTGTCTAACCCTCCACTTTCCTTGATATAGAAATCATGGACTTCTTTCTTGTTGTAATTGTCGGCCAATGAAAATGTGCTTTGTTTGGAAGTGATTTCATGTTCTTTTGGAAGAAGCTTCCACATCATTCTTTTACACAGATGAGGATTCCTATTGACATTCGTGTCACATGGTCCTTGGTAACGCTTGGATCATCAACTGAAAAAAGTTATGATAATTGGTTATTTCCCAAGTGTAACCACAGCACGTGCTCGCGTTGTAGAGCTATCCGTGACATGATCTGGTTGCACTTGGACAGTCAACCCCATCCGGGTGATGTATGGTGTCGGGGCATCACTAGAACCTCCAAGAGATGTTTGAATCTGGAATGGACATCTCTCCACATCAGTCTTTCGCAAACCAAGATCAAGCAGTGCATCCTTACCCAATATAAGGGGTTGTGCACCAAAATCCAACAACACGCGTTGAGGTCAATAAACCTTTTCTGAAGGTCCGACCAAACATAAAATACCACTTATGTTATCCAACATCACCAAACTTGGTGACACCCTGGTACGCTCGTATGCCGGCCTCGCTGATAACTCCATCATTTGAGTGGTAGCAGCTTGCCAAGTTTCACTAGTAGCTGTCATGATCCCATGATCAACACTACTAGTGCTCACACTACGAGAAGCAACCAACACATCCTCTTTACTTTCGCAAAGTGTGGCTGCCAATCGTAATATATGGGATGATGACACCCCCAACGCCAATAAATCCTTGGCTGAGAAAATAAGAGAATGAACAAGAATCTTTGCTGTCCCCAACATTGCGCTTGATGCTACCTCAGACAATGTTGATGGATGGTCCCTACTTGCTCCATCTCCAAGTACATCCACATTGGCTTGCACCCTCATCTCTCCAATAGATCGTCTAGGAGCCATGGATGAGGTGTTCAATGCCTCAGACAATGTGAAAGACTGAGGAAGTCTAACCTGTCGGCTCGCCTCACCTCTTTGTGGATCCAACTCCACGGATGCTACTCTAGACTCCGTAGTATGTGTTGCATTACAAGTCACATCAACTGTACATGGTTGTGCCGCTACGCACATGTACTCCATAACATCTCCATCATATGATGTAGAGGCACTAGCTCCAAAATCTGATCTTTGTCGGGCTATAGCCATACTTGCTATCTCATGCTCCAATCGAGATACCATGTTCACCTCATGACTAGCCTCATGGGCTAATATCTGAGTAGGGGTTGGTCCTCTATCACCACCCCTACCACCTTGAACTCCTCGTCCTCTTCCAGGGATTGCCATGGCAACTCTTGTTGATCGTAATTCTGGATGGAGATCAAAACATCGATCCATCATGTGACCATATCTGTGAAAATGCTCACATGATTTTGATCCAACAGGATCCATCCTTCGACCTTAACTGTCCAACACACCATCCCAACAACTGATTGTTGACCTGAAAAGGATGGCAATGGTCTGGATGCTGCACCTTCACCACTGGCCCGTTTGGGAGATCGTCCCACATGTCTACCATAACCACTCCGGGTTTGTGTTGTAGACTGATAACGTGAAGAAGTTGATGAAGATGGTGAATCCTAAACCCACCCAGCCACCACCCTCTCTTCTTGCATGTTGAGGTCAATACGCTCAGCAAGACAAAACACAATGGCCAACATAGGTGATGTCTCCTGTAGTAAGGTAGCATCTCTCACTCTACGTCTCAACTCCCTGTCCAATATCCCATACCAATATTGGACATCTTGTACCTCTGTCACCCCATGGGTAACATTGATCAACCGACGCATTTGGGTATACGCCTCTCGAAGACTCTCCCCAGTCTTCCGTTGAAACTCCTGAGAGCCTTGTAGCTTATCAGTTCTCACCCCTTGGTAATCTCTCCTCAACCGTGCAAAGAACTCCAGAATAGGGTTAAAGGTTGGGACCTCTAAACTCTTCCCAACTCTACTAGCTCCAATCGTATAATGCCAGGTATAGAGGATGAACTTGCACCTCCAAACACTGCACCCGAAGTAATAGAGATGTAGTTTGGAGACCAATATTGTCTCCAGAACTCTATCTACTCAAGGTGTTCACGTCAGAACTTATGATAATCATCGATTGGCAGACCCTCCAAATGCTGGAATAATCCCTTCCAAGCCATAAACGGATTGAACAACGTAGAGTTACGCATCCGCTGTAAATCACACCATGAGTCAAACTCTTGGATGAAGTCATCCAACTCAATAGTGCCAACTGTACCCGAATATCGTATGGGACCCTTGGTGGCCCCATAGATATCGTCCATGTCCCACAACAACGGTGTGCGTACACACTCCAAGATATCACCAAGCTCAGCTCCGTCCTCTCTCAAACCAAATCAAAGTCTTATGAACCTCAAAGGCCAAAGGTTGGTACCGCACTCCGCTACGGGTGCACCCAATGTTAACCCGAAGTCTCTCTCCTCTGGAACCTCCAGAGAACTCCCATTGTGACACTAATGTATTACCTCCATAACAAGACAAAAAACAGGGTTCCCAACTAGAACTGTAAACAAAGAATCGAACCAAGAACCGCAATAGAAAGGTGCACTCGAGGCACCACAAGGTGCTAACACAAGGGCAACCTCGAAACATGCCATCATCACATGCACTCACCTAGTCTGGTCCGCAAGTCCCGTCTCCTTTGGGGAGAAACATGGATAGTCAGACTGGTTCGCAAATCCAGTCTCACTATCGGCAGCACACAGGAGCTCCAACACTCCAAACAACAAAGAACCAACACAAACAAACATGGTGCACAAATAGGAAGCAGAGATGGAGGTATATCAATCACAAGAAACATAAAGAACAATACTCCATCTCAAAAACATCCATCAAAGGGGTCAAACCAACCCAACCCGGACTAACATAGCCTCAAAAGAGCATTTAAAAACACAAAAACTCGATTTTGGAGATCTTCTGCTCTCCAGATCGATAAACTGACACTGGAAAACGAAATTTAGTGGCATTGCTTTCAACTAATCTTTTTCAATTTGCTACCTAACGTAATTATTTTTTTTTAAACGGACAATCGTTTTGAAACTTTTTATGGGACTACGAAAAATCTTTAACTTCAATTTCGGACCCTAAACGTCCAAATTTCACAATTCGACCTTTGTCGCTTTGGGCTCACATCTCTACCCGCGCGTGAAAAACTTTAAATCTTTTATCACCCCACCAAATTTTAGATCAAACGGACACTATATGATAATTTGATAGTTTGTTGCTCCTATTTTCGACCCGAAAACTTTCGAAACACCAAATCTTGGACTTCGAGCACTTCTGTCCGAAATATTTTTCGGCCAATTTCAAATTAATGCTTCAAAACAACTATAAGCATCGACCCACTTCGTCAATTTTCAGCAGTGCTTCCGCCCTCCAAAATTACTGATTCGGATTTACATTAAAATAGAAAATACAGAAATTTGAAATCAATAAGATCAGCTTCCAATCAACTCTACTTCTAGATCACCACCATGGGCTGCACTCCATCAACGCCCTGCACACTCATCAGCCAACAGATCGAAGCTACCATCGATCCAAACTCGCCAAAACATCTTCGGCCCCAAGAACTCACGCTTCACCACGTAATCCAATTTCAGTTTTTGAAGTTATCTTTTCTACTCTCAAAACGTCCACAAAGACACTCCGCTCATAACCATAGCATAAAAGAGAGATTACAGTCAAGCCAAACCCACTTTGTGCTTCAAAGACTCCAAGTTCCTGCACTAGCTACTTACCACCATAGCCACACTCTCAAAGGCTCAACTTTGAAAACTGCCCTCCAAGGAGCTCTAATTCGAACTCTACCCCCTTGAGCCCTAGGACCCCTAACGGCGCTGTCGGCCCTAACGGCAGTTTCAGTGCGCTAACTGCACAACCAGCTCTAACTGATGTATTTGCTCCTTCATATGCGCACCTACCTAACTAGACATGCCACTACATAAGTCGTAACAAAGATTTCATGTAAGTTTCTTTGATTCCATCAACCATTTCAATGGTTGATGATTAGTGATGAAAGTGAAGGAGTTTCCAAACCAATGATATCTTAAATGTGCCACCGTCCAAACAACTGCCAAACATTCTGCTTCATTGGAACTATACTTTCACTCCATTGCATTTTTAAAACGACTTGCATAAGTTACTACAAACTCCTTCCTCTCATCATTATGTTGGATAATCATTGATTCCAAACCCAACATACTCCAATCAATATGTATTTGAAAGGGATGACCTCTTCCAAGTCTTCTCAAAATAGAGACAGATTTCAACCTTTCGTTGAACTCAACAAAAGCTCTGTCATGTTCATCTATCCAATGTCACTCTTGATCTAGCTTTGTCAAGATTTTGAAAAAAGTGATGAATCCTTGCACATATCATCCATAAAAGTTTGCACATTCAAGAAAAGTTTGCACCCTATTCACATGTGAGGGTTGTGGAATACACAAAATTGCCTCCACCTTGATTTGAACTCCCAATCCTCATGGGTATATAGTATGATCCAAGAACTCTACTTGATTTTAAAAGAACTTACACTTTTCATAATGTAACTTAAGGCGTCAATCAATTTGAGCAATCAATCGCTCAAATATCTTATGCAAATGTCTCTCATGCTCCACCAATATAGCACTATATACTATAATATCATTGACATAGGCTTAGGCATAATAAAGTCCGGCTAGGATCCTATCCATCACTTTTTGGAACTTAGCAGATGCATTCTTCAACCCAAATGGCAAGAACTTCCACTTATATAACACATCCTTGCCAGACAAATCAATTGCCCAAAAGGCTATCTTGGCCTTATACTCATCTCGAATCCACAATTGATGATGTCTTGCGTGTAAATCCAATGTAATGAAAACCTTTGCATGCCCAACCGCATCGAAGATCTTCTAAGGTGTAGACATAGCATATCAATCAAATTTTTCTTTCGATTGATTAATTGTTAATCATTACACATGCGTCAGTTGTCAAATCAATCAGTATATCATGTTCCTTCAAACATCCTAAATCCTTCATACTAAAGTTAGAATAGTTTATGAAACTCCTGAGAAACCTCCACAACCTACATCTTTCTCTTCTTGCCTTTTTGGGACCAATCTCAATATCCCAAATATCCTCTCCATCCATAATATCTCGTTGCTAAATGACAATCTCTTGAGTAGAAAGTTATTTCTGCTCTCTCATAACATGCTCCACTAGCTTAGTGTGAACAACCCTATCAGCTCTAGTTGTAACCTTTTGAGTCGTATCATAAAGTTCCGTGATGGTAACCACCACTTGCTCCATGCAAAAAACTCCAACCATACTCGAAGAAGATTCTAGCTCTCCTTTTCTAACATCGTCATAAGTCCAAGGATGAGATCTTGTGCACTTCTTGCCCCTAGATTTTGCCTCCACTGTCTCATTAGACAAAGAGCTTACCAATGATCTTGCACTCACATATGTGGACAACATCCATCTCTACTCAACCAATCCGAGGCTCACAATCCATGTCAAATAATTCAGTTCCATAGCTTGACCCAACACCTAACGTCATGATGCCTCTAACAATGTAGATATTGCAATAGTACCGGTACAAAATCCCATAGATCACTCTCTCTCTGCAACGTTGGGTTTCTGCAACCGCCGCAAGTGAGAATCCCATACAAGTCAAGGTGATCCCTCTTTGTATGCATGGGAAGTTGGATAACTCAACAATGTGGGTAACGTAGCTCTTGGATTACTCACAAGACATCCATGGCAGTGGTGATCTGTCAGCATAACCCATTGCATGTAAGTGTCTACCCACTTCCAAAATACTCTCCACTATGAGATGTGAGGGCAATTCCATTTGGTCATATGCTCGTAATAAAATCTCTTTTGGAAGAAGGTTTGTCCACCATAGACATGGACGATGTGCACAAGATTGTAGGAGCATAGTTCTTATGATAAGTATGATTTTTTTGGTTTTTGTAAATAAAGAGTTATATTCGGGTTCTGATGAGGGTATTCGTCCGAATATATGTTGGTTAGACATGAATACCATTAGGGAGTTCACACGAGTGAATTGCGAGGGAATTTAAGTGCGTGTTTGGGCGGCGGATTGAAGAATTATCGAGGGAAGGTCGATGCCAAGAACCTGCGGAACCAAAACGGCCGGAGCAGGAAAAGATAGTTGCAATGTCGAAGCGTCGAACTGTGGGAGTTCCAACAGGGTGAAGTGCGACCATGAGAAGAATTCAATCGCTTATTCTGATGGCGGATTGGACTCCGGCGGAGCTGCTGAGATTGAAGAACTTAGACGACACGTTTCTGTCATGGCGATGGGACTATGTGATGAAGTCCGACGGGGAAAAGCCTCGACAGCAATGAGAAGCATAACATAACCTGAGAAATGGGATGCTAGGCTGTGGGCGAAGGCATTTGGCCGTAACTACAAGGAAGACAAAGGAGGCATTGATTGGGAGGGCTCGGCAATACACATTGCCTTTACATTCGACGAGCGGAAGTGGTTTAATGCCCGAGAGATGAAGGGGACAAACGGCTACAAGCTCGATCTAATCAAGGATGTCTTCAGGAGAAAGGTGGCTCTCACCTTGAATCAGCTCTTCACCTCAGAGAACAACGTATGTCAGCATGCACAAGGTGAGAATTGTGGAAGGGTTCATCGGTGGGACCATTCAGAACTGGGGAGAAATCTTCGCGAAGAACGTTCAAGCAATGGTGATCAAGTTAAGAGAAGATGATAAGAATGTAGTCTATCTCTCGTCTTTCTTGGTACATTTGTATGCGAAGATGGAGTGGTTGACTCCTAGGGAGAGGCAGTTGTATCGATTGGAGAGCGGACTCTCGGATCTGGGCGTAGACATTGACGATGCAAGCAGTTGATCTACAAGGAGTTTAGGAACGAATGCGCCACATTAGTTAAGAAGAACCGGAGAAGTCAAGTCGGCAACGCAGAGTAATCCTGATTCATATTCGGACCTCGAAGTGATTGGCACCTCTCGGAAGCGGAAGAAAGTAGTAGAAGACAGTCCTCCGGCCACCTTGACAGTAAGGAAGGGGGATGCAGGGAAGAAGAAGATGGAGGAAGTAGCTCCTCCGAAGCCATCTCGTCTGAAGGTGAAAACGTCAAAGGAAATTGCTAACCATATGGCCTCGGTGTTGCAGCTGTCCCAGAAGCTGGAAGCCGTGGTGGTCCCGGTGCTGTTGGAGTTGAACGAGATGGGACCGATGTACATACTAGGGTGGGATCTCAAGGCGATTTTATATGGACTTGATCCAAATGATGAATCGGTTGGTCTTGGGAAAAGAAGATCAATCTGTCACTGTTTGGGAGCTGACAGAGAATGTGGACAAATTGTCCAAAGAGAAGACCGAACTGGAGCAGAAGGTCCAAGAGTCGAAGAAGGCCTACGAAGAGATATGCCGTATTCAGGATGCGGAGATTCACTTTGTGGAGAAGGAGAATGCCCATCTTCGGGAGACAGTGCACGACCTGAAGCGGCGTTTGATTGAGGTGGATGTGGAGGCGTCTGCGAAGTTGGAGAACATCAAAACATCAATCAATAATATGATCATGTCTATGACAATGTTCACATGATTTTGATCCAATATGATCCATCCTTTGACCTTGAAGTCAATCTTTCTTGTGATGACGTCCACCATATGTCCAACACATCATCCCAACATAATAATAATAATAATAATCCCTTCCAAACCATAAACGGACTAACCAACGTTGAGTTGTGCATCCATTGTAAATCACACCATGAGTCAAACTCATGTATGAAGTCATCCAATTCAATGATACCAACCGTATCATAATATCGTATGGAAACTTTGGTGGCCCCATAGATACTGTCCATGTCCCAAAACAACGGTGTGGGTACACATTCCAAGATATCACCAAGCTCAGCTCCGTCACTCTCTGACACAAAATCAAAGTATTCTATAAACCTCAAAGTCCAAGGTTGGTACCACATTCAGTCACGGATGCACCCATTTCTAATCCTAGTAGTATCTCATTCGGAACCTCCAGAGAACTCTACTATGACACCATTGTATCACATAAATAACCATACATAATCAAATACCCAACTAGAACCATAAATCGAAACAAAAAGTACTCGAGACCCCACAAGGTGTTAACACATGGGCAACCTGAAACTTGTCATCACCACATGCACTCACCTAGTCTACATGTCCGCAAGTACTGTCTCATTGAGGAGAAATTTGAATAGTAGGACGGATGTGCAAATCCAGCCTCATCACAGCCATAATCTTGTATGTCACTCTAATCTTCATCATCCACATCAATTGGTTCGGGCTTGAGTAACTTTCCCAAGCCCATTGCCCAAATGACATTGATAACTTGTTGCTTCCACAAGCCATAATCAATCAAGGCATCAAATTTATCTACCTCAAACCTCGGATTATTAATATTAGTAAGCATCATTGGCTCATGAAACTCTTGTGATGCACTAAATGCAATATTTCTTTCCTTCATGCTAGGGACAAGCTTCAAATTTTCGTCTAACATACTCATGCCCCACAAAATGTTCAAAATGTTGACTATTTTCCTACCCAAGCTTGATGCACATTGCGAGTTGTCCAACATGTTGCCCGCTTCCTAAAGATATTGCTTGGTCATAATTATAATTCGATTGTAATTGCAATTATATTTGCGATTAGGGTTACCAATTTGTGAAAATTTATGACTAAGAAAATTTGAGATCCGATGAGTTGAGACTATCAATTTTTCAAATCAATTTCTATAAATTCATTATCAAAAAAATGTGAAATCCATTGATTTCAACACATTTGAATTTGAATGTATATTCATGAAATTTTTAATCTTTTCTCATTTTGTTTCGGTCCAAAATTGTATATGGAGAAATCAACAATTTTTGATCTCTTATTCTTTTGTACGACTTAATGCTTCTCAAAAATTCTAATTGAAAAATTTAAATTTTTTATCCTTTCTCCTATCATATGACTTAATTCTTCTCAACATTTTTTATTTAAAACTTTGATATCAAACTGATCTCTTCTCCTCTCATTCGACTCAACGCTTCCTGAATTTTTTGATGAAAAAATATGAAACCCAACTTAACTTTTCTTTTCTTATTTGATTCAACACTTTCCGAAATTTTTAATCTAGAAATCTGAAATTTCTAATATCTTCTACTCTCATTCATAACATTCCCATGACTTGAATGAGTTTTCAACCTAGCTCTCATACTAATTGTGATGATCATTTGATTTTTGCAACCACATAAACAATGCAGCCAACACAACAGTAAATACCAACACATGATATATGTACCAATAGGCTACATCCACATGCAAGAACAAACATTTCACTAAAACTCAAAATACATGAGTCTCCATAGTTAGAATAAACATATTGATCACCCATAGGGGGTGATTCAATATATATCCATGATGCTAGTAGATAACTAACATAGCTAACATAACCTATCTATGGTTAACAAGACAAGAGTTAAACTTATAGAAATAAGATGAAATAATTTTACTTGAAAATCTCTATTATACAATATAACAATATTTTTTCTTGTCACACATTGTCGGCCAAATCACAAAATAATGACATAGTCAATGTATAAAATACATTGATTATGTCATTATTAAAAAATACATATATTTAAATTTAATGGATAAAATTTGTTTTATAAAATTTTATAAATGATTTTTTATAATTCATAAAATAAAAAATATTAAATTTAATAAAAATATAATTATAAATCTTCAGAATTATTAATAAAAATAATATTAAAACATAACAAAATTTCATTATTTTTAAAATTAAAATGATATTAATAATATAAATATAAAAATATTTTTAATAATGGATTTAAAATATGAATGGAAAATTTATATATTATTAAAAATATATAAAATATTTAATTATAATAATATACCTTACATTTAAAAAATTATCTTTATTCATTATACATAAAAAATTTCATAATTTAGTATTATTTCAATAAAATTTATAACAGATTATAAATTTTATTCTTTTATGAATATTATTTTTATATTTTACATCAAAATAAATAAATAAAAATAATTTACATATTAAAAAACAATAATTTTCATTATATTTGATAAAATTAATTATAATATTTGTCATTCACAAATCAGATGAAAATAATGTGTTATTCTAGATTTCAAATGTTTGTATTTATTAGACATGTAGAATGAAGTGACAAAGTATGAATATGATACTACTTACATGATTGGTATTCGGTTTTTTATATATATAAAGTCTAATAGAAATATTTACAAAAATTTACAAAAATTCCATATGGTTAAAATTATTCACATGCATTTATTTGTGCATACTTTATCATTTTTATTCATAGAGGGCAACAAAGTATGATATTTATATTCTTTCCACATGGCAACTAATTTTGAGAAAATATGAATGATATAATTTACCCCTACCTAGACGCAATGGGTAAAATTAACTTGATTTATTTTTTATATATTTCAAAGCAACAATTTCATTTTTTTTTCCTCATTCATATTTTGGGTAGTGTTGTGATATACAAGTTGTAGTAAAATATGGTTTAGATATTCTATTCCAATTGATTCTTTTAGTGTAAATAATAAAAATGTGAGAATTACTGCTAGATGGTATTAAGTAAAATAATGAACCATAAACATAATAGAGATTTAAGGAAGAAGAAGTGAAAAAGATTAACCAAGGCATGGAATGGAAGAGGCTTACTCAGTCTTTTGAACAAGTAGAAGATTTGGTACATTAACGCCAAGATTATAAATGAGAACCAAGTATATATAGCAAAAATGATGGGAAGACCCATAAAGTCGTACAATTATAAATTTATTATTATGCGTATATTATAAATTATTACGTCATTTGAGGCGATGTGGGCAGTGTGCACGTAGCAAAAGGTTTTCGCAAATTACAGTATCTGTACAGGATATGCTTTCTTCTGATCTTAGCCTTCAGATCAAGGACATCGTAGTATCAATCGATGGCTGAAACGTTCTCTGATTAGGGTTTGTCAAACTCCTCGTTTGCAGTGGTGAGGGGCTTTTGCTCGTTCCGTCCATCAGAGCCAGTCTTTCATCCTCCCCATTCCTTCGACGAAACGCGGGGTGTCGTAATTTGGGATCGTCCTGCTGCTGCAATGGTGCGTAATTTCTGACATTGTGGTGTGGTCGAAGCAAAATCAATGTCGTTTAACGTTTTGATCAGTTGAGATATCCCATATTTTTTTCCTTCAATGGAGATCTGTCACCTCTAGGAGACTGCCACGACACCTGAATTGATGAACAATTCGCTGCACATAAGTCTATGGGCACCCTCGCATTCATATTCAAGTAGTCCTTCACCGGAACCTTGTCAAGATTTTGGATAATTCGCGTATGTCGAGTTCAGTAGCGAATTTGGTATGGTACTAGTGTTCCAGATGCCAATGGTATGGGTTTTATCTTGACATACGAGTCAGGTGATTTCATGCCGACGTGGAAATGTCTTAAACCCTACAACTGCGATTGATTGTAACGAATTTCAGTTCCCAGTCTCATACTCTTTCCCAATGCACCGGTGATTGCAAAAGGCTATCAAATGACGGATGTGAGTTGGCGATGTTTTGGTACTAGGCTTCCGAGAAGAAAATGCTGAATTGCATGCGAGAAATCAAGGTTCAAAAGCTCGTACTGAACATCTCTGTCGGAGAAAGTGGGGATCGTCTCACTCGTGCCGCCAAGGTAAAATTTGCTGTCTACAGTAGTCTATTTTTTTTGTGGACACCTGGATTAAGCGGGGAAAGGCTCGTGAATTTTCAGGCTGAGCTCTCACAGCAATCTCTAAAACTTAATTGCTGCCAATCGTCCTACGTTTACACTCGCTGAGATTATGAAGGTGTGTGCAGGTGTTGGAGCAGCTGAGCGGGCAATCACCCGTGTTCTCCAAGGCTAGGTACACTGTGAGGTCCTTCGGTATCCGACGTAACGAAAAGATTGCATGTTATGTCACCGTGCGGGGTGAGAAGGCTATGCAGTTACTGGAGAGTGGCTTGAAGGTGAAGGAGTACGAACTCCTCCGAAGGAACTTTTCTGACACTGGCTGCTTCGGTTTCGGGATCCAGGAGCACATAGATCTTGGTATCAAGTAAGTTCTCATATCTCTTTGTAACAACAATTTTGAGCATTACTGTCTGTGAGCGAGGCTCTGGGCATCACCCTGCACATCCTTCTTTATAAATCAGACGGATAAAAGAGGGTTCAGAAAACACCAGCTGAGTTTTCCTAGTACACACAAGATTCACGAGATTTATTATTAGCGCCACGCTTTTTTTTTGGACGGTTTATATGGTTGTGCTGAAAGAAGACGCTGTTTCACTTCTTATTGTCATTCAGGTACGACCCATCCACCGGTATTTACGGTATGGACTTTTACGTCGTGTTGGAACGACCTGGATACAGAGTTGGCAGGAGAAGGAGAGCCAAGTCTAGAGTTGGAATCCAGCACAGAGTCACCAAGGAGGACTCAATGAAGTGGTTCCAGGTCAAATACGAGGGAGTTATATTGAACAAGTCAACCCAAATTGCTTGAATTCGGTAAATTCAAATTAGAGGAAGTGTTTAGGAGAGTAGTAGACCTATTTTTCATCATTACGCGAACTTCAGTGTATACGATCTCAAATGCAGCGCCTGTTGTGGACGAGCACGCAGATTCGGATAGAACAGTGGTAATTTGTCCAATGCCTGCAGGTGAAAAGAAATGGCCTTTGTTGCATACCTCTGTGTACCAAGTTCTGTAAGTCAACCTAGATATAACCGAAATTGTAGATGTTATGACGCCTTATGGGAAACGTGAAATTACCAGTTTTGTTATGAGTTATCAGGAGAGTCATGTCACCTGCAGTCGGGCCAATGACTATGAACATTGAGGCAATTATGTAGTATAAGGATGTTGTCCACATGCTCATTCTCAATACCTGAGAAACCCCTCTCTGTCTAACATGGAGTTGTTTCAATTGCTCGCATAACTTACTGCTTTTGGATGGAATGAACTCTACAATGTGTCCTAACTACTGTGTCCTAACTAAGCAGATTGTTTTTCTCTACATCGGGAACATTTCTATTACAATTATTTGGTTTTTCAACAGCTAAGAGCCCACATATGCTGGAGTGAGGTGATATTTCAGTAGTGCACAGGTTGGGCTCTACCACTCCGTAGTGCATCAGTACGGTGTAGTATATCGAATAGAATTGAAGCATGAGAAACTATGTAACCAGCCACATGTCATACACTCTCTACCTGGCACTGAACGAAAATTCGCAATCAGGAGGAAATTTCACGATTGCCCTGTCCGTGAGGACATCGCGCACTTCAGAAGATGGAATTATAGGGGAGGGGAGGATTATACCGGGAGATCTCTCGCACTGTACACATGATCGTTATGCCGTAAATGAGCAGCTATGGAATCACGTTTCTAAAGATGAGGAAGCGGAAAAAGGCTCAGCAGGTCCATTGTGTGTACCTACAAACCATATCTGAAACGTCCGAAGCTTGTACAGAGCACATGAGAGTAGAGGGTCGAATTTTCGCGCGCTGCGATTTACTCACAACGCAGGCACACTTGACGTAGTCATGAGGGTATGCTGATAAGACGTATGCCACCGTGTGAGCTTTTGTCTGTGGGTTCTCTACTAAGCTTTGGAGCACGAGAAGACGGGAGAAATATCAACACGGAGGTATAAATATACGGTAGAGTCAAATCCTCTCGTGCAGTTGAGGTTTAGCTCGGGTGCTGTGTCATAAGTTCTGACGAGGGGTGCCATTTGTTTCTTTGCATTATACCATTCTAACAATCGTTTACACTTGTTCTCTTACGTTAAAAACGCACAAATTTCTTTACTAAGTGGGCAAATTATTACATTGTGTTTTAATTGTACGCAAGCCCCATGGTGCTAATACACAAGCAATAAATAGATACAAACTCGTCAAATGTACAAATATACCGTAGTGTGAAAGTATAACGTGTGACGCACAAACAACCTATCCTCAATATGGATGACTTTCATTTATTGATATCTAAGCAAGATGTTAACATTTCCCATATATACAAAATTTGCTGAGATAGAATTGTTATCCATATAATTATCCATAATTTATTTCGTAAATAATTCAAGAATTCAGTTACATATTTCAATGATTACTATCACTTGATGACAAAATAACGAAGAACTATCTAAATAATGTATTTTTTATTCAAGGCATATTTGAAGTTAAAAAAAAGAAGATAAATTAACTTCAAAAAAAATAATAATAATAAAAAGAATATATTTTTATATAATTATAAGAGTCAATTATTGATAATCACTTCATTTAATATTCTATCTAAAATGTACATAAAAAATTATGTATGTTTTCTACTCAACACCTGTAAATTTGATTGAAGTTTGATTTTGGAGTGTAAACATGAAAATTATCATATAATATATGAGTATAATATAAATCTTATCATTATGAGAAGTGCATTAAGTGGTGCAAACTAATCAAATTAGGTGATACTTCCTTGAATGCTCATGTAATATATATACTGTATGACTTAGATAGTTTGGTTCTCTTAGGTAAAGTAGTATATATTTCTCATTATAATGCTACTAGGACCTAACCCCATCTTACTCCTTTGGTTTCATCCATATGCAATTTGATAGTATCTTCCCATATTTTTTGCTATATATTTTTTACTACTTGAAATTTCTCAAACACATACCATTTATGTGTCAAGTATCAAGCTAAAGCCGAGACAAAAATCACTTAATTGTAGAAATTCTATTATATTTTCTTTAATTGTTAGCTTCACACTGAAGGAAATTATTTAATATCATAGTATAATAAAACTATATATATTCTAAAATTTTTTATTAAATACGAAAGTTATAAATCGAATTATATTTTTCATATTTCCACTCTTTTCTAATATAATTAATCACATTAAACTTAGATTTTGGACATTCAAGTTACAACCAATGAATAATAATCAAATGTTAATAGGTATTATTATGAGAATTAATATATGATTAGAAATGATTCAAAATTACAAATCTTTATAATTAAATATCTTGACATTATATTTTGATTTTTTAATAGTTGTTGATTTGATTTGATTTGATTTCTAATCAAGCTTCATACAAGAAAAATATTTGAATGTTATAAAATTATTTTGAATCACATGTAGCATCAAATTATGAAATCAATTATTTTGATTGCATGTGATTCAAGTTAAATGAAAGATGATAAGAAATTTGATGTATTTGTCAATCATTTATAACTCGTTTTTATTAAATATAAAATTTTCTCTGTTTCTTTTGTAATTACAGCTTACATGATCTATCTCAAACATATGAACATTTTTTTTTTACCTCCGACAAAAAAATACATATTTATCAAACTCTATATATTTATAAAATAAATAGTTGATTGTATGTGACAAACTAGAAAATCTATGATTATTATTTCAAATTCAAACGCGATGTACCTTTCTAACACTAATGGAAAGATATTTTAGATACACCTAAATTGAAATTGATGTTTATGTTATTCTTTTATGTATTGAATTTTAGATTTTATGTATTTTTTAATGAACCACATATATCCAATGTTTGTGTTTCGTGTTGTGTTGTGTTGGTTGCATTGTTGATGTGCTTGTAGAAATCAAAATTGAATCATATGAATCTTCAATTGTGGATCACCCTAAGTCTTCAACGAGAAGAAAATTGAGAAGTGCAATTCAATGTTATGACGCGTTGTCCATTCGGAGGATAGAGAATAAATACCCATGATGTTATTAGGGATGTGATATTTTCTATGGCACGAGAGGCTGCATATCTCACATAGAGGGAGCGTTGGTATACCTTGTAGTCGACTAGGGTTAGGGAAGACCTATACTTGGTTCAGGAATACCATGTTACTATCGATCCTCTCTTGACACAATTTCAGAGGGGATAATCACCGAGTGATTGAAACTATTGAAGTTAATGCTGATGATTTAAGTGATGCATTGATTACAGAAGATGGAAACCATCTTCATTCTATGAAACTCAAGCTTCTAGCAAGAAGTAAGAAGAGTGGAATGCAACAATGCACAAGAAGATGAAGTCACTTTTAGACAACAAGACATGAGAACTCACAAATTTGCCCTCAAGTTAACAAAGTGGTGGATTGTGTCTTGCATCTACACCTCTAGAGTTTTCATTGCATCAGAAATTCACTATAGTGTAGATAGCGAGTCAAAGCCAACTTGAAAGAACATCCATTTGAAGGTTAACGCTCGGGTCCAAGTCTCGTTGAGTTATGCTTAACACCACTTAGGTCTAGTTCTCAGTCTACACTCATAGTGGTTGTCTCATAACCCCAACATGAGCTAGTCACTTGGTGATTTGGGGTTGACTTTCCTTATTGTCAAGAGTTCTTGATAAGGGTTTGGCCCTTAGTGGCCCAACCGCACACGGTGTCCGTCTAGATTTGGATCTGGCTTTGAGGTCCAAGTAAATCTTTGGTTCAATCATTGGGTAGGGTCCGGTCTTGAATCCCTTATTTCCTTCTCTGTCCCTTGGATTAGAGTTGGATTTAGGTCCTAGTTTGGTCCTTAGGTGGTGACTAGATCTTAGTTCCAACCATAGATCTTAGGTCTAGCCATGGATCTTAGGTCCAAGATTTAGTCCTTGAGTCCATACATGAATCTTAGGTCCATGGGGCCCCTAAGTTTATTTAGTCCAAGTTTGAGTCCAAACGGTTACAACCCCAAACACCAAACTAGCCACAATCTCATGTCTTAAGGTTAGTCTCGTTCCAACCTTGACTAAGAGGGGACGCTATGGCTCCTTGGCTCGCTCATAAATACCACTCCCCTTTTATATAGTTATGGGATTCGCTTGACCCACCCTACTCTTTGATCCTTGAAAATTATACCCCAATATGTTTTATAACTAGTTAGTTTCCATCCACTAAACAAGTCATAACTTCCACAGCCCAAAGGCGTTTACGCCAATCTTGATGGCATTGAAAGCGTATCTTCAAAAACTTTGTAACGCTACCTCAAGTGCTTCTAACTCATCTCAAGCGCCATCAAAATAAGCCCAAATGATGCTTTTAGACCCAACAATTAGAAACTTTTTGGGCTCTAAGACAAGAGCCTTAGATCCTGAAGGCGCCATCAAGCATAGCGCCTTGGTCATAGCTACATTGCTTGTGCTTTAGGCTTTATTACAAGCATGTCATTGAAAGTTTCTTAATGAGTCCTTAAATATTATAAATGATGTTTGGGAGCAACCAAAGCTCACCCAAACATGAGATCAAATCCAAACTTAGTCTAAGATCCGAAATAACCCCTTAGGTTAGGCAGGTGCCAACTCAAGCTCAAGTTGTAATCTATGGTTGTTCTTTGCGCTCTTAGTCTCATTGGAAACATCTCATCAAGAGCTTTCCAATGAGATTTTGATTATTCCAAATGCTCTTGTTATTATCTAAAACATATAGACTTTTTCTACACTGAGTCATTTTTGAGAATTGACAAGTTTCAGCCACTTGATTTACCATCTACCGCAAATTGCTAGAGTGCTTAAGCATTGTCCAAATATCTTAGACTTCTTTGCATCTTAGGATATAGATAAATTATAAGTTGGTTTACATAATAAAGGATGGAGCTATTGAAACATATAACAAAAATTTCAAGGCTAAATTAGTGTCTAAGAGATTCACACCAAAAAAAAATGTGGATTACAATGAATTTTTTCGCCCCTAGCAAATTACTCTTAAATATGTTTGATATGTGTTCTTATAGTTCTATTCAATCTATTACTTGATCTTATGAATGTTATCATAACATTTTTATATGGATCGCTTGATGAAGTGATCTTCATGCAAAAATCACAAGGTTTTATGATGAAGTATAAGGAAAGAATGATTTGCAAGTTGCTTAAATCCTCGTATGGATTAAAGCAAAGCCTAAGACACTGAAATAAACACTTCAATGATTTCATGTGCTCACAAGGATTTATACAAAGTGTATATGATCCATGAGTGTATCTGAAAAGGATTTGGGTCTGCCAAAAAGATCTTAGGCATGGATCGTCATAAAGATCATAAGGCATGAAAGATATGGTTGACGTTGTCGCATAGGACATTTCTTCGCTCTAAGAACGCCTAAGCGCATGGCTGTAGAAGAACCCTCTAGAACCTCGTGTGAGTTGACAATCTCTTTTTCTTCTCCTCAGCGCTCCACATTCAAGTTCATTACAACCGGTAAAACTTCAGCGGAAGAAGATTACGATACCAATGATCGGACCAATAACTCTCGCTTAAACTTCATAGAAAATTGCTCCACAACCCTTTCAATGTCTCAAAAAAGTTTCATATGTTTCTCTCCTCTAGATCTCTCAGAAAAATTGTTGATTTACACACTATATCACAAGGCGATATGCAGACCTATGTGTACTAAACCCACACATCCCAGTCCTTGACTCCAATTGCTCTCAATTTCATGAGAATGTCACTTATCACTTCAATTGTGCAAAGTTTTATTGACAAAACGTTCTGATATCAAAAGATATGATCGATGTACTAACTTTATGATAGTCAGTACAATCCTGCAACTCTGACTATATACACAAACTTCAACCTATCACTCCGTACTCAAAACTCGTCGAATTGAGTCAAACACAAGACTGAGTCGTAAAATATATCAAAGTTGACTCAAATCTTCCAAAACCCTTGTAAGATTCTCAGAAACATCCCAAATACACTCAAAGGTCTTAATTTTTCACTCTATCTTTGAATCACCATTTCAGAGTGACAAATCCTTTAAATCCATCCATACATGAGCCCATGTTGTAGCTCGTCCCGTCAGCTTTCCAACCCTATCCTCAGATCTTCGAATCCCCTCCTAGAAGGTCTCCAAAATCCCTAAAACCCTCAAAAAGTTGCCCTAGTGCCCTCATTGGCCAAAACTCCTAGACCAATAGGAATGGAGAATGTTATTTTGACCTCTAGTATGGCCAAATTAGCTCCATTATAACTTAGAGCTTTACAACTATCCTAAACACACTACTTAGACATCCTATACACAATATGAGTTGTCACTAATAAGACTTAAAATGACAACTCAAAACCGGCTAAGTATACCCGAAAGTGATCACGATGAAGACACCGGATGTTGATCACAAATGGATTCGGTTTTGATATATCTGGATGATCATATTGTCCTCTTTCCATGTCCTACATCGACTCCACTTCGATCAGATAAGCTCCTTAGTCAGCAAGGTGATTAGTCTAGATCTCTCCGGCTCTTAAGAGCCTTACAATGCCGTCGGTTATCCTAACCTAAAGTATCACCGTCATGACAACAGATCTGAAGATGACACATGTCATCATCTTCTCATAGTAGCCGCGTCACAAGACGACAACGTAGAAGAAGTATGCAAAAAAATGTTTGCCAAGTTCCACATGATAGGTGCTAAGGTTGTGAGTATTATTGTCTTTGGCTACTCATCTCAAGCTTTTTGTTGCCTTTTGTCCAATAGACACAACGAAAAAGGGCATGATGTCTAAGATTTCTTATGAGAGCATAATGGGTAGTCTCATGAATTTGATGGTATGCATCCAACAGAATTTAGCATTTGTTGTAGACAAGGTGAGCAAATACATGTCAAATCTAGACAAGGTGCATTAGGGATGCAATGAAGTGGATACTTACATATCTAAAGGATTCCAATGGACATGGATTGTTGTTTGATGCAAAGTCAATAAATGTGAGATCACTTTTGGGCTAAGTGGATGCAGATTATAGTGGAGATCCAAGACAATCAAAAATCTACAACTCGGTATGTTTTCAATATAGCAGGTAGATGGATAAGTTAGAAATATACAATTCAAAAATGTATCTCTCCGTCATCCATATAAGATGAGTATATTGCGACAGCAAAGGAAGAAAATTTGGCCCCCAAAAGGTATATCTGTTTATAATCCTTGGGGAATTCCTTTTCTAAATACCCTTATTCTACTTTCATATGGAGAATATGGTAGAACAAGTTGATCAGTGAAATGGGATTGTCACAAGATAACTTGAACCTACATTATGATAGCTAGAGTGCGCTTAATATTGAGAAGAACCAAGTGATGAACAACGGAGTGAAGCACATTGACATCAGGTACCATTTTATGATATAGTCATTGTGTTATAATAAGATTAAGGATGTCAAGATTGATGGAGACATTAACTTGGCTGATGCGTTTACCAAAGTGATTCCTCTAGATAAGTTTTCAAAGCATTGTGCAAAATTATAAATTTTACATCATTGATTTATGTAAATAATTTTTGTTTATGTAGACTCTATCAGACATACTATTGGCTATGGCTTAGTTCTTTTTAACTCTTATTCATAGAAGGAAATCTAGTTTTTTAGTTTTACCTTCTAGGACTTCCCGTTCAACTACATATAGACTACATGAATTGTTGACCTCCTAGACTAGGGTTAAGGGGAGTTTATAAGGTTGACTCTTGTCTTATTAACCATAGTTATATTAACCATAGATAGTTATATTAACCATGGTTAGGTTAGTCTAGTTAAGTTAGTTATCTACTAAGATCACTTGTCTTGATGATCAATTGACATACACTCACTATGGAGAGTCATGTACTTTGAGTTTTAATGAAATGTTCGCTCTTGCATTTGAATGTACTCAATTGGTGAACCAAATATATGTGGGGTTTGTGTTCCATGTTGTGTTAGTTGCATTGTTGTTGATGTGCTTGCAGAAGTGGAAGTGGATGCTCACAATTTTCGTGCCTACTTCCATCTTGCCACTTCCGAGCAAGAATAGGGGAACAAGTCGGAAGTGTACTTATATCCTCGATTCATTTACAATTGTCCGAGAATCATAGCGGAAGATCTCATGGATGGTCAGTTCCACTCACATGTCCTAATCGCGTAATTCATATCGGTCATCTACAAGTGGCACTTTAGACCCATGAATTTTAAGCAAAACTGAAGTGTGTAAAAGTCAGCTCCTATATTTACTTTTGCAATTCTGTTGACATGCACACAAGAATGGACCACAGCTTGACAAACATGTAACAAACATGTATTTTCATGTATATGCCATCACATTCTTCCTGCTTTGCACTATGTACACTGGCGAGACAAGAAATTGTGAAAAATTCGTCAGCTCTTTCAGACAGGAGCAAACAAGACTTGAAGCTGAATGATACTGTCAATTATAAATAATATATTTTGTCCACATAATAATTACATCTTTCAAGCCGGCAGAGACTGGTAAAAATATTCATCTCTTGTTTTTAATGTACAGGTATATTCAAACTTTTCTCGACTATCTACATATTAGACGTCGTCTATGCCTGCCTGACACAAAAAAATGTAGAGACCGAATCATTCACAGCTTGTCTACTGGATATCAGCTAATACAATGTTGTCAAAGACAGAGACGGCACCTGTCCCGCAGAGACTAATGCAAACACACTTGCGTGATCTCTTCTCTACACGCATGTGTCAATAGGCTATATGTGCCCATTTCCTTATGGGCCAATACTTACATCGACGAAGCTCTCTTGATGCTGAAGATTATGTTGCATCAACAGCCGAAATATAATACTCAACTTTCTACTCATTATGATCATCACCTCCAGGTTTCTTGACGGACTCTCCATTATCCTGACAATATACAAGCAAAGTTCTTAGACCACAGATTCCACTACGTAGGTCTCCTATGACGTAGGAGATATTGAAAAGTCGAGTAGTAACTCACTCCTTCCAACTTGGGCAGTTTCAAGAAGAACAAAATGTTTTGCAAGCAAAACGGGATTTTGATTTTCACAAAGCTGCAATGTTGATTGAGAGCTTAGAGGTCCTACCTCTAAATTACTCTTCTGTTGTGACGGCTGTTGTGACATCGAGGTACGGGCCAGAGCTGCCAACGGAGACCCTGGTGCTGAATTCCAGATAGGCGTCTGCACCGGTGTATATGGGTGAGCTGATGATAAAGGAGACGTAGGTGCAGGTGTTTGTATAAAGGAAGAGTTGTTCGTTATTGGAAATGACGGTGCCGGTGAGGCAGGAGACCTTCCTCCTGGCGGCAGCAAATTCACCTTTATTCTGTAGATCAGTCAAATTTACGCCAGTTAATACTCTGAATGTGAAGATTTGAATGATTCCAGTTTCAAGCCTCAAGATACAAAAGACGTTTTACATAACATTGATCTTTATCAACATGTAATAAACACACCAATTTCTTTGACTTCGTAAAGGACTAGAATCAGCGACAAAGGCTTAGAGGAGGGATATCAGGAAGAAAAGATAGAGGAATACTTGTTGTGAACATCGATGTATTCATCTGTCTCATCCAGAATTTCTTCCTGCAAAATGAAGAACCGCTTCAGTACTTTCATATTTGTAATTTTGAAATTCAGAATAAAAGAACCTCTCTAATACTGTATTTCTCATGTCAGGTTCCGTCAAGAGCAAAGCCAGTACATACTGCATAGACAACTGGCAGGTTTCAATTGAGGACTGTGTTACCTGTAGAAGTTCTTCAATAAGATCTTCCATTGTTATGATGCCAACAACTTTCTCATCATGAGGAAAATTAAGAAGTGACTCTGGGCTCATGTCTAGGATTACATCAGCAGGATCACGTCTTCTGCTTTTCTGGGATATCAAAGGCTCAGGAGGCTGAGAGTCATCTCCATTCTTAAGCCCAGGGTGGTAGGAACCCGGTTTTGGAAGACCAACTTTGGGTATGGTTGTAGGTAGAACAGCTCCCTGATCTGAAACTGCACTTCCAGTAACTGACAGTCGCTTTCGGGGAGATCCCGTTTCCGACTGGGGCAATTCCGATTCAGGAATGTCAAGAGCCAAAACTTTATAATTTACACCTGCGAGGCATGCCGCATGCATATGCAACTGTAAGATTCCACTCCAAGACATGAAAGTTTCAGCTATCGACATCTTTAAGAAGATTCTAGATAAGATCCCAGCATCCAAACAAAACCACTCCATTTTTTTTCCACATTAACTTTCTGAGCTCAGTTCTTCTCGTCTCTCCAGACTCTGCTCTCAGAGAATCTCGCCAAAACACCAAAAAACTTGAGGGAGACCAACCTTTCGAGTCAGAAGTTCGCCTGGAATGTCTTCTACTACTCAAACTTCGCTCCATCCTCGACCCATCTCTGCTTCTCTGCATGCTGTCTTGTTTCTCTTTACTGTATTTCACGACGACGGCCATATGGCTGTGTCCCTTCTGAAACTCATTCAATATATCATACAGAGGCATCGTCTCCGGAACCCTACAACCACGGCGAGAGGTAGAACACTGAAGTGAGGGAAGCCTGATGGACCTTTTGCTGAATATGTATGCACAAACTCTCGCTGAGTGCAAAATGGTCTTTGAAGTTTGACTACAGATTGTCAGTTATGCCGCAAAGGAAATCGAAAGAGGTATCAAGCGCACCTAGGAATCTTCCGGATAGTCAAGTTTCGAACAGGTACTTCATCCTGTGCACGAATAGCGAGTAAATTTTTTACCTGAAAAAAATTTCCACCACCACCACAGTTGTTAAGACTGTCGCTAGACTCAAAACTCAACTAAAATTTGTCCCTCTCAAACCTTACTCGCAGGTTGCACAAGCAATTTGACTTTCGCAGTGAACCACTGTATAAGAACTAAATTTTCATCGGTGTGCAATTTTCACCTCAGATCTGCGGGAAAAGAAAAACACATCTGATCTCAACTTTTGTAGGGGAAATTTCAGGCTGAAACTCTAGTTGGAAATATAAATGCCATGGTTCAGAAGACGTCCTGTGATGTTGAGTCTGAACCCAGGTGTCAACGAATTGCACACTTACCAGGATAAGACCGATAATATTCGTATGGCTCCCTGAATAAACAGGAATCCGACTGTGTCCATTTGACATAATCATATTCATCATTGTCCTGTACATGAAGAATAAAATTTGTTTCAGAAACGGATACCTACATGGTTGTGTGTGAACAGGACGGTACAACTTCTGCAGAAATACATAGAAAGGGAAATAAATGTCCACTCTAGATCCATATTGCATACGAAAATACATGAAACTTCTGCAAAAATCTTCTGTCAGAGACTCAGGGTTGTATCTGACGTACTGCTGACTTTAGCACATAGCCAGAAATTAACTTAAATGATGTTCTGTAGCGTGTGAGAATGCATTCGTCTAGATTATTCTTAACAAACGGCTGCATGAAAGTCCCTACAAAGCAGGCATATTTAAAAAGAACAGCATAATTACAAGTCCAGTTTTGCATTGATGTCAATGGAGAATACTGAAGAAATTGGAGTCATTGCATGGACCGCGGTTTTTTCAGTCAGTTCCAATGCTCCAGCTATGATTGTCGTCTCATCATGAGTCAGTTCTCCACCTTTCCCAGCCTGCTCGAACATAAACGACATATATCAAGCACTGCCGCTACCTTCCAAATAGCTGAAAAACCTGAACCGTGCCTTAACTTTTGAAATATACTATGATAAATGCAAACAAGACAGAATAGACATCAAAAGAAGATCAGTGGTTCTTCAAGAAGCGAAACTGGATAAGTGTCAAAATAGGCGTTCACATGAACACGAACGTGATTTACAGCGACACAAATTGATAAATTGATAAACTGATATTACTTTAGATCATAATTCTTTGAATGTGATTCAATTCCACTCTAGTCCTGTAACTAATCACAATCATCAGTGCAGCTTATATCTAGAGCATAAGCCATCAGATATGTAGGCTGTTATCGTAGATGTAGTGTTTGTCACCTCATTGCCGTGCATATCAACCAGAGTCTTGAGCTCCGCTCGGCGAAAAAGTGCGACATGACCCTTTCCCAGCATCTTATCTAGAAGCTATTAGTAGACAAAGTTCAGTACAGGAAGAACCTTATCAATGACCAAAACCGTATCCTTCATCACCGTGCAGAACATTTACATAGCAATGTGAGAGAACGAGCTCTGTAAACGCTTGTGAACATAATTCTCAACTGTGAAGTAAACGAGTACCAAAATATTACTCTCTATTCTTTCTGTTACTAAAAATGCACTGCAAAAGAACAAAGGATGCTTCATTATGGTACCTTGCTGATGGGGTAGGAGACTGGGAAGAAGACCATTACAAGCACGCGCACAACTGGTGCCATGAAGGCTCCTACGGCCAAACCATAACGTGTACAAATTGCCTGCGGGAAAATCTGTGCCAACCAAAGCGGATTGTCTCAAAGGGACTGACTCATTCCTCTTTATGCCATTTTCAGTGCAGATCAATTCAAACATTGCTGCCATTAATATAAAGCAGAACATACATTAGGAATCTGTTATTGAGCAAAAGCTTACCTCTCCAAACATGAGGATCAAGGTGACAGAAATTAAAATTGCACCCCAAGCTTCCACCAATGAGTCCAAAAAAATCGGAAGTGCCTGCGGATGATAATTGAACAGATTAAAAGTCAGCTCTATATTGACCGTCAGAGAAAGCCTGATAATTCTAGCATAGCACCCGTCATGCTCGTGTGCGCATAAGGTTTTGACTGGAATCAGTACACAGATCATGACTGAGATACACGCAGAGCCGTAATTTTACCGGAAGGTGTGCAAGTTTCAACAAGCTATACCAGGTTTTTAATTACAAAAGGCCAAATTGCAGTTAGTACGTAATTACCTCCATAGCAAGTGCGTTGCCGATCAATAATGTACACAGAAGCAAGTGTTGATTTCTCACAACCGGGAGAATTTTAGCTGAAATGAAACAATATACAAAGAATCAGCAACAATCATCCGTGGGATCAGAAACTGGCAACGCAAATTTACCAACTATGGCAGTTTGTCATAGATCAGAATCTCCCGAAGAAAGTTTCTATGTTGAACATTAAGAGAAACAATTTACTACAACTTCTCCTCTTCCGCCGATGTAACAAACAATATGTACGCTCCAACACGTTTATTTGACAGTTTAGTTTGTTTGACGTATAATTTACTTTCAAATGTATGGAAACATAAGACATATGTCGAAATACAAGTCACTGCATTTCTCCAAACCTTCAAATTCCTTAACCTCACACCAAATGTTTGTAAGCTGAAGCCTGAAAAACTTGCAGGCAGAAATTTCCTGTCCTTGTGGAGGCATTGATCAAGTTCTTGATACGCCAAGTTTAAGGGTTAGAAAAACTGAAAACAGTTGGCTTTCTCGCATTTCCGAAACAGAAATAGCCTGCATACCTTTTCTAACTCGAAACGGTATGCAGGCTCCGTTGTTCGTCAGGTCAATTCGTTTGTGACATGGATGGGCTGAGGGAAAATGAATCTCGTGACCATGGAACAGGACCTAATAAGATTTGAATATCTCGTGAATACGGGGTTCGGGTGATGACTGTTGCAACAGTAAGTTGCAAGTTACATATCGTACAAGTCGTCAGATGAGATTCCCTGTATCGCTCTAGAGAGTTTCGCATGCATGCAATCAGTCTAAATTTAGATATCCACGACGGAAGCCGTCAAAGGATGTTGGGAATGATGTTGCTCCCTATATTAAAAACCATTCTGAATTCTCCGACGAGAGAAGATAAAGCTTGAAGTTGTTGACCGATTTCAGAAACCAACTCATCGACACCTCAAAACGGAGAGTGTAACTTCCGTAAGTCCAAATTTCCCGCTTGCAGATGCTAGAGGTTCATTTTGCTACTTCAAATACAAGGAGAGAAAGAATTACCTGCGTGTTTGCGATCCGCAGGTGTGCCGGACCGCATGAGAACCTCCAAATCAACGAGCCCCAACGACATGAGACCAAGGGTAAGACCAGACATCAAACCCGCGAACAGAACCAGACCAACGATAATCAAGATATATAACCAAAATGAGACACCGCAACAATGTTGATGACTTGCCATCACTGTCAATCCGCCCACAGCTACAGCAAGTCTCGCCCCTACCTGCTTCTCAAATTACAAACCTCAATTACGTCCGCAAATCATCTTGTGAAAAAATCAATGCTTCCGGACCGTTCACAGCTTCTGTGATAGCCTACTCCCTCTGCCTCCTCTTCCGTCTTCACAGAAAGTGAACTTATTCGACAAATCGAGCTGCTGTCGCGCCAGCCAGCTAGAAAATATCAACTCGTAAACCACATGTCTCGTATAGACTTCCCACTCTCCAAGTCCAACACGTCGATAAGGATTACCTTGCTCACGAACAAGGAAACACGGTTCAAAATCAGATACATGATCCCTCTCAAAATTTCCCGCATAGTAATTCGTCGCGCATATGCGCTACCCAAACACTTCACTCTCTGAGAAACTCTCCTCTCTCTCTCTCTCTATGTCTCTTCTTCCACGCGCGAGGTGTGGAGGACGCAGCAATGGAGTCCTGAGCTCCGCAAGGCGAGCAGAAGAAAGGCACTCTATTTGGTTACGCAAGAACTCGCTCAGTTAATAAGAAGAGGATGAGCGCCAGCTGGTGGAGCAGGCAGGCATGAGAGGAGGAGAGCTCAGAAGAAGAATATAACAGAAAAGGCATCGAGTTCATTCATTCTCGGGCAAAGGTCTCGGGGAATGTTGACCATGAGAATCTGGGTCTGCGTCTGCCTCTGATCCGTCATTCATCGCATCGGATGATGACACAAATATTTCTTTCTCGTTCTTCAAATCACAAACGTTACAAATCACCGCTCCACCAACTTCCAAGTGTCCTCTCTTCTCGCGGCCAAACTTGCTCCATCCGGCGGACGTTGATACATTGCAGTCAGTGCGTCCGCGATCTTAGGATCCGACGTCTAAACATAGCGACTGGAAGATCGTCACTATCTTGTCTGTAGGCGGGCCCCACGTCCGCCTCTCGCCAGAGTCCCCAGACTCGCCACCTTCCCTTCGGTTGCATCATCATCACCATCATCACCGCATCATCCATCCCCTCCTCCCACGCTCGGTGTTTTTGTGCCATGTTTTGCAGGTCTCGGTATCCATTATGTGTTCGAGACCTCGTCGCAGTTGACAACATGCAATCCTTCTTGTTCCCATCTATTTTATGCCTTCACATTCCACTGCATGTCCCGATCTACGATGCCCGTTTTCGTAGAGCTGGAAGTCTCATCTGTGTTCCATGAACAAAACATGTGGAATGGAATAAAGTAACATATGTTAGAAAATCACAGAAATTTCGATCATGTGTCAAACATGAAATGTTTTCTGGAGAACTCGTGTATCATTCTCACTCGCTCGATGTCATTCTTGAGTAGTTTTTAAACCTTGAAATTACAAAAATAACAATAGCTCTTGACTGGATTTAATCACCAAGAATGAATAAGAATAATAATATTGAACGTTCAGTTTATATGAATAAATTTTAACATGTGAAGTCACTTGAGTTTTCTTACTCATATGAGGATAACATTTGAAACGATTTTCTATAAAAAAAATACAATCTATGCCAAGCTCTTAGCAAGTCATAGTTGATGATAAATGTCGTTTTCATTGTGGTTACATATCATACATATGATGATGTTTATGAGGGGACCAATACCCATCCTATTGGACAGTCTACTAGTGGAGGCAACAACCAAGGTCTCCAAGTATAGGGGTATGCAAAGAATTCATATTTTTTTCATCTAGCTTTGGAGTTAAATGGAGATATGGACATTGACTTTGACATGTTTGTGAACGAGTGCGCAAGAGCCTACCATACTAGGTGACATGAGATATCACCCTCAATAGTTTATTATATAACCTTTCTTACTCAATGTGTATTCATTACTCTACACATATATTATATGGTGCAATCCATACGAGAACAATCACTTTAGGTGATGATTCTTCGGATGCTCTTGTAGTATGTAGATAATTTAATCAAGATAGTTCAGATATTTTAGGTGCAATATGGCATATTTTTATTGTGATGCTATTGGGACCAATCCCCCTCTTTCTCCTTTAATTTCATCCATGTATGGCTTGAGGGTATCTTCCCATCCTTTTTGCTATATATTTCTTACTTTCCTTTTCTATTCAAAACCTATGTTATTAAGTGTTATGCTTAAATATATGTTTCAATTGTACTTTCTTTTATATCTTTTCAATTACATTTTTCGACACAAGATTCAATAGATTATAACATTGGAAAGTACTATCTTCATCTCAAACCAAGACTATTGATTCCTTATCATTTCGTGCATTTACTGTGCTTTGTACATCTCTGAAGCATCTTCTAGTTCTCTGATCACAATCCTACTAGTTTCTCCGATCACAATCCTACTAGTTTCTCCAAGATATAAATTCATATTTTTTTTATTCCAACATTATGTTTTTATCTAACAAAATCAGGTTTTCTTTAAAGTAGAAACCCGAAGTAGCAAAAAAAAAGGAAAGATTTCATCAAGCCGTACATGCATGAAACCAAAGTAAAAAGATGGTCCTAGGTCTCAATATCATCAAAATGGAAAATATGCCCTACTGCATCTAAGATATCCAAACTATATAGGTCAAACTAAACATCACCTAACTTGATCTTATGGATTGTACCAACTAGTGTTCTTTGTAGAGTAATGGATACGCATTGCCTAAAAAATGCTATACAATAAGTTAAAGAGAGTGATATCTGTGTTGCCTAGTATCGTAAACTCTCGCACTCTCTCTCAAATATGTCGAAGACGGTGTCCATAACTTCATAAAATTTCAAATCTAGAGGAACAAAGAGGTGACCTCTCTATATACCTCTATACTTGAAGGCTGCTGCTCTCCACTCATCGCTCATCCAGAGGATGAGTAATCACCCCCTTTGAAACACTATCATGTGTAGTATCTATAACCACAACGTTTGTAATAGTAACCTAGTCCTCCCATATCAAGGCTACCAACACTCCCCCAATGGCAAAACGTCATGAAAAGGAAACAAAAAGGTAACTTATACTATAGGCTATTTTCAATCCTCAATTGAAGTTTTGAAAAGCATGTTTATGTGCTAGTTATATATGGTGCACATCGAGGCGTAATGAGTCTCATTAAGTCTTATCTGAGTTTGGCTCTCCATGTATCCGATCTCCGTGACTTGCTGCATTTTGGAGAAAAATATTGAAGGATGTACCGCCAAGAAGAAACTCACGGTTTATATAAGCTTAATTTTCTGTGTGCCCGATTCTTTGTTTCGTGCATTTTTCATACTTAAAAATGCGTGTATATCGAGTCAGTTCTATTAATCTCATTCTTTATCATACAATCCGATTGTAAGATAAAGAAGCTGTAATACGAGAGTAAATTTTCGTGTTTGAGAGATGAAGTGTTATGACTTGAATTATAGATAAGGTTTTAAGATCTCATATGCGAAACCTCTTTCCAAAATGATTAACGGAGACCACGAATCTATCTTTTATTTGTATGCACGCTGAGCTTCAATTTTTAACAAAATTATTGAGTTCTTTTTTTCCCTCCTATCGCAACATGTGCTCTCTGCTCCGACATGCCAAGAAATGGATGATTAGCGATTAGAATAGAATGACATCATTGAACTCGATGTGGGAGGGAGAATACAGACCTAATTAAAAAAATCTTGCTCGACATGTAATTTCTCATAAAACTCTCCAGATCACAACCAGATGAAGTATTCAGACCTGTAAAGTCTCAAAGCCAGGTGAACAAAAACTAAAATACACATATGAAGATCAAAATGAGGTATCATGAACTACTCACTTGTACATTCTATGCACATTTTCTCCCTGGGAATTGTAAAAGAAAGTTACAAAAAAATTATATCAATTATCCAAGAGCTGAGGGAAATATATGCTGGCTAGGAGCGTAACAAGAATGTGAAGGAAACACAAATCCACCAGAAGGACAAAATATAATAACAAAAGGGATGGGTCTTCCCATCCCTTTTGTTATATATTTTGTCCTTCGGGATGGGAAGACCAATCCTCCAAGAAGAAACATCTCCAACTTAAAGCCCCAGTTAAATTACGGGAGACCTAACTAAACTAGCCAATCGAAACTAAATATAACAAAGACTGCAAAACAAAAAACAACCATCATTAAAGCTGTGTACAGAGAGTACAGGACGTCCCAACAAAGATCTTTTGCCACGCGGTGAGCGGACATCCGTTCAGCATGTTACAGCTCCACGTGTCCTAGGCCTCTTACCTTTTGGTATTTTGGAAAAACAAGCTTGTGTTAAACACGTGCCTATTGTAAATTGGGTCAAAAGGGTGATACTCAAGTGGCTCCTTCGGTCATCTCCTGAATATTCATGCGCAGCTTTAGGTTTCTTAGTTCACACCCCCAACTTGCCCCGAAACTCATCGTCATCTAGATTTGTTCCATACAAATTAAAAATCTCTATTGCAGAATAGAGATTTTTAATTTTAAATGCTGTTTTCTTTTTCTAAATAATGCCGAATCTCCTGACTAGACATTTGTGTCTTTTCGGATATATTTAGATTTCGTTGGATCAATATAAATATAATTTTCAGAATGATGACATTTGCATTAGGCAACGAGGTGACTTTGAAGATCTATCCGTCACATACTTGGTCCTTGACATAATTGGTTAGGAGTAAGAGAGAAGATCGAAATTGTTTTTCATTTGAAACCGAGCTACAAATATTCAAGAACCAAAAGAAATACGGAAAGCACAAATGTTTGGGCCTGACGGATCACCAAAATTATGATCGAAAATGAAGACAGAGAAAATAATTTCTTTATCTTGGTATCCACGCCAAACCGAGAACTGTTAGATTTTCTAAAAAGGTAAACGCGTTTTTTGGTACTGATGATTCTTATACTTTTGTTCGCTTGGCTAAGATATGCTCTGATGACGATGACTGCTAGCTGGCAACCATGTTACAATTTCTATATACTACGTTATTGTTAAGCTCGTTCTCTCACATAAGTGAGAAAACGAGCTTTCGTAGCTAACCTAAAAAATTGAACTCACTGCCTCCATAGAGCGTTCAAAATTGAACTTACATATATATGTACACAGGGGGGAGATTTTTGGGTAAAAAAATAGATATCATTATTGGATGATCTTTTTTTATACTTCAATATTGCAAAAATATACTTAAATCAATTTTTTTTTAAATGATGTCAAATCTTACATAAATTATTATTTTTATAAATATAAAATACAAAAAGACAAGTTGAAAATTAATGTGACGCCTCAGTCAAGGATTGCAAAGACATATTTATGTGTTCTTGATAGAGGTCAACATTTGGTGCACTCCTTGCAAAAGTTATACACGTCATATTAACACCCTTGAGAAATTCATTACACTATTTTGTAATATATTTCTCTCACTTGAAAAATTTTTGTCATATGTGAAGAAGTGACAACAATTGAACAAGTGACCTCATGACAATGATGATTGTAGGCTTGTCAAAATTATGCAAGACCTGAAGAGTTTATCCAAATAAACATTCTTACACACGTGAGTATTATTTGAATGTCACCTGAAATACATATTTGAAATAAGTAAAGTAATAAATATGAAACATGCACGTAAAATAATGTCCATTTCTTAAATCTTATCATCATTAAATTTTTAAAAATAAATTTAAAAATTTTATTTTTATAAAAGGAGAAATTTTTGTGAATATCAACCATTTTTTATCTATGTAAATTTTTCTATTATATATTTCTGGATATAAAAATTTAATTTTAAAATTAAAACTTTATTTTATCTAATAATAAATAATATTTAATTAAATTAAATTAAAGTTTAATTAAAATATATGTATTATATCAGTAAAAATGAATTTTTTTAATGATATTGATTATTTAAACTGATATTTAAAAATGCATTTAAAAAAAATTCTCTGACTTTTGTGGTATATAATTTTGAAATATTAAGCCTTTTTTGCTTCATCTGAGTTTTATTTTCATTTATATTTATGAGTGGATTATTTATATGTCCTAGTAAGCAAATTATAGTGCATAATATCATGCACACATGCAATTTTAAGATAATATTATAACAACACAATAAAATTCTATATGTTCAATTTTAAAAGTGGACAATTCAAACTTTAAAAGACCATGTGATTCCCCTACATCTTCAAGCACATGAAGGAAACTAAAGCCACATCGGTCAAAATTTCATAATTTTGGAGAAAGCCAAAAGTGTATGGCACACATTAACTGATCAATGTGTCTCCCATTTTCCATAATTTCCGTCTGAGATTATTCATCATCATTGACTTATCAAATAAATAATTAGAGTAAGAGCCTTCTCGAAATATATATAACCACATGGTTATCTTGACTAAAAATTTCGCTCAACCTTTAGCTATGTAGAAGTGCTCAACACTCCCTATTATACCTATTATTCGTAACCTTTTGACCGTGAATATCTTTTTTCATAGGATGAGATGTGTCCCTTATCCCTGGAACATACATTACAATACACAAATATTCTCACCGCATATCAAGCAGGTTGAGAACCCCAGATGACAACTGCATTAGTTGCTTATCATTGGGCTTGAATAAAGTCATTTCATTGTCCAGAGACATGCAGACAAAACCAAATACACTGTACGATATTGACACCATGCCGCATGACACGCACGAGATTGACACCAGTTCTCAATAAATACAGCTAGAAATCTACTTTTGCTATATTATTTCTTATTATATACTTGGGATATCTTAGCTGCACCGGTACATATTTCCCATCGTGATAGGATTAGGACCATGTCACCTCTTTGGATTCGTATGTGTAAAACTCTATAGGTTTCCATCCTTTCTGCTATATTACTGAAACCAAGTAAGAAATATATAGCAAAAAGATGGGAAGTTTGCTATATTACTGGGTGTCTTGTATTACTTGATAATTTTATTTTATTTTTAAAAATCTTCACAAGTGACTTTCTTACATGGTTTCTTGATTGCTTTGAATTTTGCTTTTTACCTTAGTTGACGTGGTTGTTATCACGTCTTTTATTCCATACCTGTCCCTTTCTCACCTTTGTTATCCCATAAATTTAATCACTTTTAAGAAGAACTCTTTCAATTGAGGACCCAATAGTAATCATGTCCTAACGATAAATTGACTAGCTCATACCATCGGTGATAGTTTCCAAGGTTATGGTCTGGAGCTTGAATGATGATGAGAAAAGACTATTTCCTTACGTACACCGCTACTCATGTTCAGATTTTATAGAATTCTTTTTGTTTTTCGTTTACCGTATTCTGAGACGTCTCACTGCAACTCCGTCTCCCACATGTATTCGAGATCTTGCCGATAACTGGCCTGCCATGACTTATCATGGTCCATCGTGGTCAGATCTGGCTAAGAAAGTCAATGCTCTAGTACAGTGGTTTACCAGAACTGTGGTGCATCCTTCAAAATTCACAATACCTGAATAACTTTGATGTGAGCTCCAGAGAGGAGGAGATAACCAGCACTCCGTAATACATCTTAAATCACCGGGATCTCCATATAGAAATTGTGCATATATCTGCAGTACATCCATGAAAAATTTGAAACACTTGCATTTCCCATAACGGCTAAGTTCCAGTTCACGATACATGCACCAACTAGAATAGAAGCACTCAGCTACGAGATTTGTGACTCCTTGTGATGCTCATGAAAGGACTACATAAAGTGCAATGATTGTACCACTTGAAAGAAGGGGCTGTAAGTTATGTGTGCATAGAAGAGGAGTTAAACATATCTTTGTATAAGCCTTTTCAAGGATGAAGAGGAAAGCTATAGAGATTTAAAATCTCCGGTTCTCATAAACAGTGCAACAGGACAAAGTATGGCCATACGAGACTAGGACATGCAAAGATTCAAAGGTTTTTCTACAAAGATGATATTTCGCCTTGGCTTGGTCCATCCATCTATATCTTCATTACTCATATGTGAATGTGATATTACGTTGTCGCATGGACAAAGCTTTACTCTGAGAACGCCTGAGCGTCTGGCTGTAGAAGAACTCTCCTCGTTCTCGTGTGAACTGACAATCACCCTCTCTTTCATCTCCTCATCTCTCCATGCCCAACTCGTTGCACCCGGTAAACTCCAGCGGAAGACGATCGTTGTAACCAACGATTGAACCGTTAACTCTTAGCCAACTTCGCAGAAAAGTACTTTGCAACCATTCATAACTCTCGAAAGTTTCACATGCTTTTCAATTCTAGATCTCTCGTTACAAATGTCGAACTATACCCTATGTCACAAGGCAATATGCAGACCCTTGCACACTAAAACCACTATAAACTCCAATCCTTTGATCCAATTGCACTCAAATTTCGCAAAAAAACGACTTATCATCCAAGCTTCAACTCTGTCAAGTTTTATTGACCAATCTTATCGATAGCATGAGTTATGATCGTCGAACTAAATCTGTAATAATTCAGGCAATCCCGCAATTGGATCGTGTACATAAATTTCAAACTACTTGCTTGCACTCAAAACTCAACCAATCGAGCTGAAATTTCGATCAAATCGCAAATTCGAGTTGTAAACTCTGTGTCTATCGAATCCGATCTGTCAAAGCCTTCATAGAACGCTCAGAATTTACTCAAACTCTCCCATCGGTCTAAATTTCACTCTCCCTCTTCAAATCACCACACCGGAGTGTCAACTTGCTCAATCGCCTTCATTCTTGAGCCAAAATCCTAGCTCTCCTCGTCAGCTCTCCAACCCTATCCTTCAATCCTGAAAAACTCCCTTTGAAAGCTCCTGAAACTCCTCAAAACCCCGAAGAACTTGCCCAAGTGCTCTCATTGGTCTAAATTTCCCAACCAATGAGAATGAAGAGTTCCATTTTGACCTCTAGTGGGCCAAATTAGCCACAACTAACTTAGAGCTTAACAACTAGCCTAAAAACACTACTTAGCCAGCATATAGGTAATACGAGTTGTTGCTAATAAAGAGTCAAAATAACCACTTCGAAACCCAAGTTAAGTATAAACGGAACAACAAAAGGGACCGGGGAGTTTATAACTTGAGATAATACTCCTCGCCAAAATTCCTAACAATCAACTCCCTATGACTTGCCTTTTGGTAGACAGTAGTGATGGACGGGGACCCATGTGTTGAAAGGCGCCACTATCGGCAAGTTTAGGTCCATAATGCTAATATCAAATCAAAACATAGACTGTTAAGTCCCAAGTCGCACCGTAGAAACAATTGGCGTAATGAAAGGATCTGGGGAGTTTATCACCACTTCCATAAAGCTATCTCCAAAAGTGATACACTAACCATGCCCTAAAGTGATCACGATGTAGACACCGGATGCTTATCACAAACGGATTGGGCATCGGTATATCCGAGGATCATACCGCCTCTATCCATGTCCCACGTTGGCTCCACTTCTATCGGATAAGCTCCTTAGTCGGCGACGCTTCTAGACCTCCCCCCTTTCCTTTCGACTCCAACCACGCTTTATATCCGATAAGGTCCAAGATGATATCCCTTGGATCCTTATCTACATCCTGGCCTTAGGATGACAATCCAACCGTGGCCTCTTAACAAATTTTTTACAATGAGCCGCCGGCCATCCTGACCTAAAATATCGCCAAAATATCGCCGTCATCTCAACAGCTCTGAAGATGACACATGTCATCATCTTCTCATAGTAGCCGTGTCACAACACGACAACGTTAGATGCAGCGTGTGTCCATATGACTTGTTGCCCATTAGGAGTAGAAGGGTAGAGTATAACTACCCATGATGCCATTATTGATGTAATGTTTGCTACAACGCGAGAGTGTGGATACCTCACATGGAAGAAGCGTTGGTATGCCTTGCAGTCGACTCAAGTTAGGGCAAATCTACACTTGATATAGGTGGATCAAGTTACTTGATAGAGGTGGATCAAGTTATTGTTACACGTGTTGTGGTTATATATCCTACATGTGACACAATTTTGGAGGGGGTAATTACCCATCCTCATGGATGAGTGGCGAGTGAAGCGGCAACAACCAAGGTTTTCAAATATAGGGGTATGCATAGAAGTCACCTATTTGTTCCTCTAGCTTTGGAATTATATGGAGCTATGGACACCGACTTCGACAAGTTCTACGAGAGTACGTGAAAGCCTGCCATATTAGTCGACATGGGGTATCACTTTCTTTAGCTTATTGTATAGCATATTTTAGACAGGATATTTCCATTGCTCTATAGAGAACACAACTAGTCCAATCCAAAGGAGATCAATCACGTTAGGTGATGTTTCTTAGGATGCTACAGTTGTTTGTAGCCCGTTTGAGGTAGATAGTTGGGATATCTTAACCTGGAGTAAATATTTCCTATTGCTATGCTATCGGGGTTAGCCCATTGTTACCCTTTTGGTTTCATGACTTGTAAGACTTGATGGGGTATTCCCATCCTTTTTGTTATTTTACTTGGCACTCTTGTTTGTTTTTATTTTTTATTTTACTTTATACTTTGGTTGCAATCACTTGAAATCGATACGGTCCAGACTCCAAAGGACCTCCTGTCAAAGTCCTTCCGGAGACAGCACAAGTTCAATACATTCTAGGTGAGTTGGGCGCTCGTTGCACTTTTGTTATCTTCTCGATTTGTGATCGTAGATAGACATTTCTTGGAGATATTTACGAGGGACATCGATACATGATCATTTTCCTTACAGGGTGTTTGCTATGGCGCGAGAGGGTGAATACTTCACATGGAGAGAGCGTTGGTATGCCTTGACTAGGGTTAGGGTAGACCTGTACTTGGTTCGGGAGGATCAGGTCACTGTGATAGATGTGGTGGTTACCGATCCTACTAGAGACATAGTTTCAGAGGGGGTGATCACCCATACTCCAAGATGGGCGGCGAGTGGGGCTTATTACAAGAATTGGCCTCTCCAAGTATAGAGGTATGCAGAGAGGTCAACTCTTTGTTCCTCTAGCTTTGGAGTTATATGGAGCTATGGACACCAACTTCGACATGTTCGTGAGGGAGTGTGCGAGAGCCTACCATACTAGGCGACATGGGGTATCAATCTCTTTAACTTACTGTGTAGCGTATTTTAGGCAACATGTTTCCATTGCTCTACAAAGAACACTAGCTGGCGCAATCCATAGGAGAGCAATCACGTTAGGTGATGCTTCTTCGGATGCTATGGTGTTTATAGAACTTTTTGACCTAGATAGTTCATATATCTTAGTTGGTGTAACACATATTTCCTGGTGTGATACTATTGGGGACTAGCCCCATGTTTGGTACGATTTGATGGGGTCTTCCCATCCCTTTTGTTATTATACTTTGTATTGGGTCTTCCGGACCTTACTTCGACGACTTGTGAGGAGGATCGACTCCATCATTGCGCGTCCTCTCTGCGGCAAGCCGTATTCTATTGCAGTGACTTTGCAAGCCTCACGTCTGGCAAATGTGGTGATAGTCCGTCATGTCACATTGATTTGCGTCATATGCCATGCCGCATTTCTCGTTTGCGGTACATCTGGGTCAGGGAGACTGCAAACCCTAAGCACGTTCGTCAAAACCTCGAAAATCTGTCACCAATTTGTGGGAAATTTGGAGGATTCTAATTGTGTTGGTCATGGCACTTGGATCGGCTGGACGGATTTTGTTTACGAATTCGATTCCAGCTGTTGCAGGATGTCATTTTCCTTTTTTTAATGAGGGTACGCAAGTTTCTGTAAGAGAATGCTCGAGAGTCGTTCTGAGCTCTGCTCGCCCTGCAGAATGGACGCGACAGAGTACAAGGAGAAGATCTGTTGAATGCAATGGAATATTTTCAGATTTGAAAAGTAATCTGGTGACCAGATTGAAAGGAGGAAATCAACAGTCGACTTCAAACAAGAAACCTCCGATTTGGCCACCAGCGCAGGACGCAGATGAAAGTGATCAGGATCTGGATGAAGAGGACGATAAACCTTACGTTCCTGAAGTGAACAAGGATGCTGAGCTAGATGAATCTGTGCTGAAGGAAATTGCTTCGAAAGGAGCCACTGAAGTGCGTGTTGTGGATGTTGACAAAGTGGTAAGTTGACTAAGTGATTTTGCAGTGATTTCAAGGATTCGTTGGATTGAAACTTGTGACGTGGTTTTAAAAGTCATTGGAATTAATCTACCTGAATTAAGTGTCTTACAGGGCTTTGAGTTGAGGTGGAGTATTAGGAGGCTTTGTTGAGTAACAGAATTAGAGTTGTACCAGTGTGATAAATTTCACTGATAGAGAACAGTGTCAGTACAATTTCTAACTGCTGGGCGATTATCTCTCAGATTTCATATTCTGAAGGATATTTATGTAAGTGTTGAAGTATTTGTTTTTCTTTGATGAATCCTTCACCTATGCGATCATACCATATCTGTACTGCAGTTCTTAACGTCTCAGGGTATGAAAAGAGTTGTGAAGAATGTATCTCTTCGTGTCGAAGCTGGGCAGCTGGTTGCTCTTGTAGGTAATTGCTTACCAACCTGGAAATTTAAGACATTCCTCACTTGCCCTTGGAACAGCAAGCTTTGTAATATCGCGTGTGTATTTTGAACTTTCATCATGGGTATTGGTGAGAAGCTTTTGAGGTAGAAACAATTTGATCTTGACCTCGTATAAAACTTCATCGTTCTACATCAATACATAGGAAATCATCATCTCTTCCCATCTTTTACTTCAGTCATCACAGTTCGTTTGCTGCTCAGTAACTGAATTCATGAAAATTTGGATGACGATGTCAAAATCTGGACAAAGTTTTTTTAAAGAAATTTACTTAAAAAATCAGACGAGGAAGACAAGCCAACCAAAATTGTACAGTTCTGCACCTGTATATTGATGTTAGAAGTAACAAAATCTTACCAATATTGAAACTCTTAAAAACTTTCTAAGATACAGAAGTATTGAAGGACTTCTTTTTTTATTCATATTTCTGTCGCAATGCACTTTTTGAGATTCTTAGAAATTTTTTGAATCTAGTGTTCAAAGATCATAAGAGAACCTTGCATATATGAATGTGCATCGTATATCTACATTGTTCTATTCTGAATTTCTTAAATATGGATTTTCTAAAGCTTGCATATGGGCGTGGATGTAGGGCCATCTGGATCAGGAAAGACCACGCTTTTACGGATGATTGCTGGGTTGGAGCCTACATCAGCTGGCAAGGTCTATTTCAACGATGAGGATTTAACAGATGTGCACGTCCAAGATAGGGACGTGGGGTTCATGTTTCAAAGCTATGCCTTATTCAAGCATATGACTGTTGCTGCCAATGTGGGTTATGGACTTAGCACTTCAAAACGGCGTGGAACCTTAACTGCTGTAAGTGTATTTAAAGTATACATATTTTGTTTTCAAAGTCTCTGTTTCCAAGGTGGCCAGTTTTCTGAAATGTATAAATACAGGCAGAGAACCGCTACTCATGTTATTGGAACACAACAATCTTTTTGTAAAAAAATGTCCAGAAGAAACCTCAAGTGCTTGGTACTAATATAGGGAGTTGAGTGCATGGATAATGAACTCACAAGAGAAATTCATTTTTCACCTAAGTTGAAGTATGTGACTTGAGGGAAGCTCGTATGATACTGAAGGTTCGAATATTTCAATGCAGGAACAAGTCAAGAAAAGAGTTGATGATCTGTTATCTCTGGTACAGCTCAGTGAATATGGAGACCGTTTTCCACCTCAGGTAATTATGTTATTCACAAAGATTCAGGAACAGTTATAAGAGAGCCGTAGTGCTGGTGAAAGGTTCTCGGAGCAACTCCGAACGTTCAACTACTCACTCATATTTTATTTCATTGACATGTGAAGTAGTTGTCTGGAGGACAAAGACAGAGGGTTGCACTAGCGCGGGCACTTGCGACGGAACCTCGGTTACTTCTCCTGGATGAACCTTTTGGAGCATTAGATATCGTGGTTAGACAGGTGAAGAGTTTTTTGTGCTTAGAGTCTAATAGCTTGTATTTCTGAGATTTACATTCATACCTTCAATGTCGTATTTTGATTTAGAGCAAGGAGAATTTTTTCGATCGATCAATGGAGAAAAGTAGACTGGGCTTGTCAAATTAAACACGTGGCTGACATGGTTAAATCTGTTGTAATTGAAGCGAAGTTGGGTATGCTTGTATAGGAACTAAGAACGTGGGTGAAGAAACTCCAGAAGGCCTTGAATATTACTACAATTTTTGTCACTCATGACCAGGTAAAGCTCTCTTGCTGCATTATGGCGACATGGCAGATAACACCTAGTAGTTATACACGAAATAAGCTATATGTATATAATAATTTCTCAACACAAAGATTTTACGTTTAAAGGAATTAACATCTATAACACCTCGTTATTTCCTACTTTTGCATCTTCAATCGTTTCCTTGTTTAATGTCTTCTGAACTGTACATTTGTCATTCTGATTTTCTTTTCCCTTCTGCATCAGGATGAAGCTTTGGAAATGGCAGATTATATGGTTGTTTTCCATCGCGGTCGCATCCTTCAGGTTCATTTAAATGACAATATGTGAAATTTTTTGATATGGACTCTACTTGTATTGCTCTTCGTACATCCGTGGTCGGGTTTCTTGGTGACTAAAATTTCCAAAAAATATATTTTGTCTCTGTACAGGTATACATGCTTAAGGTGTATTATTTCACGCTTTCATTACCAAAGATAAATTGCCTTAATTTTGAGTGCTTTTATGATTTTCTCAATTGTTTCCATCGTTTACAGGAAGGCGCACCTTTTGAAATCTATGAAAGGCCCAACTCTGCCTTCGTCATGAATTTTATTTCAGATGTGAGTGTATATTAACTAAACGTATGAAAAGTCGCAAAATTACATCCTGTTCTCCCTTTGTTTTGTAGTTTTGTTTCTGCAGTTTTTAATTTCATGTTGCTAATTTGCAAATTCAATCTATTCCAAGTCTTTGCATGACACACAGTGAGGTCGATGAATTTGTATTTACAATGAATTTGTATTGTGGACAGCCCAATGTCATCCCCGCCACATGTCTTGCTGTAAGACGGTCTGGTTACAGAACGACAAAACCTTATGTAAGTCCTTCCACTCTACGATTTCATATCCTAAACAGTCTACATGTCAGGTTTTAATGATATATTTTCTTTAGGGCTTCGGATTTTATGGTTGTTCTAAGTAAAGGTGCATTCATTTTGTTACATTCTGTGCTTTTCAGGTTCTAGTAAGGCCAGATGATGTGACTATTTTTTACGAGGAGAAATTAGATCTGCCGACAACTCCTGCTACTGTACTGGAGGTCAACAACATGGGGCCAGAGGTGAGTTTTGATGTTAACTTATCATTCTATCTTTTGCATTCATCTTTGGTTATACTTATTACTACTCTTTCTGCAAAGGTAGGTCCTCAGTCTATTTCTTCCATATTGTTCACAGATTTGGCAAATAGATTAGTGAAACTCAGATTTCAACATTTTTTGTTATTGACATGTGATGATGTTTGCAGGTGCTGTGTGAGATCAAATATGATGACGGTGTGACCTTGGAATTCAACCGCCAACGATATGACTTTGAAGACCAACCTTTAGAAGTCGGTCAACGAGTGCACCTCCAGCTAAAACCTCTCTTGTTGAAAGGGTTTAGTCCAGAGGATTTGAAGGCTTAAATCATAAATATGAGTTCTTAATTTATTATAAGAGCATTTTTCAACGTTCTTGTGTCATTTGAATAAATTTTCAGATTTTAAAGATACATCGAAAATTTTGTCGAACATGCAGAGACAGATGAACAAATGGTGGTGACTGTGAAAGGATGAAGTCTAGCTGTAGATTACAGTGCGAAGACAACTAGCAGATTTGGTGTAGTAGCATTCACGTTGGATTCATGTTTATTGGCAACTTTTCCTATTCCACATTGCCGACTTGAAAACTACGGTGTCCCCGCAGTTACTTTCAAAAGTAAACTCTGAAACTCCAAAAATACTTTCCCTGAGTTAAGAACCCTTCACATGGGGAACTTTTGAACAACTACCATCCTCTCATTTATTACAAGCACAAGATTCCACTAGCCGAATAACAATAATGTAAGACTTCGGTCCTGCTGCTGTGGGACATTATTTCATATCACAAATCCTAGAACACAGAGTCTAGAAGGCCGAACGCCAGTCCACACAGAACGAGCTCTTGGAATTGTTTGAAGATGTACAGGAAATAAAGAGACCGCGCACACATCAGATTTGTTACAAAGAATGTGCTGAAGTCCATGCGAGTACACTTGGACTTATAAATGTCCAAAGAAGTGAAGGTGTTATATTTTACTCCAATTCGTTTGGTAAAGTAGTAATCACAATTGTTAGTTCTCAGCGGACAAAACAAGCATCACATTTTTTAATTTACTTCTAAGAACAAAACGCTCACTCTGTCTCAACTGAAATTATAGTACCAAGCGGTAGCACATTGCTTGGCTCCAACCAGACATGGCGCTCGAGTGCAGTCAAGGCTTCGTCTTCTATGTAATGGACTCGGGGCCTGGTTGTTTCCAACCCGGGCAATACAGGGGCATGGAGGGACAAAATATAAAAAATGGAGGGCATGTAACAGCAAAGGCTCCAGGCCCCAGCATGCTCTAAGTAAACGCCGAGATCTTCTCGATAAAAAAACTAGAATACATTAGTATCACATACGCGTTTCTCTACTTGGTTAGAGGTAGTTAGAATGACTAAAGAAGGATCACAGTTGTAAAGGACGGGAACGTATCCATTGGATAATCTTGAAAATCAGCATTGGCTTGCAAAGGTACTCGAGATTACTCTTAGAGGTGTTTATACCTTGAGGTGCGATATTTTGGTCCTCTGATAGGAACACAAGGATCCATTGAAGTATTGTACCTTTACCAGAGATGGACTGAACAGAACAAGCTTGGCCTTTGGACTCAAGGCACCCCAAGTTTGCGAGAAGACTGAACCGAACCTATTGATGACACGTGGATCTAGTGGCAGTGGTTTTCCCTAGTGGGCAAGGAGTCCCGACATTAGCAGTCAATGTTCTTGTCCCTGTATTTTTATTAATTCCGCGATGGTGTCTACGTTATACTAGAGGGGGACGTGTTGGACATAGAGAGGCGGCAGCTAGATTTCGGATATTCCGAGCAGGGGATCGACGGCGTAGGATCTTAGGGCATGACACGGAGTATAGCAGGGCTGCACGGGCCCTTCATCCTTTGTCCATGGCTAGTCAGAGGCGATTTTCTCTTTACGCCTTGTACATCCACCCATGGGCGAGGAGATACCATTAGAGGTCTTGGAGTATCAGCCAGAGGAGCCATTATGTCTTGATAGATCATTGATATTTGCTCATTCTCTATGCACAGCCCCACGTTTATCCTCTGGGGGTTTGTTAGGGATGGTATATGAGCATCTTCGAGATTCTTTTCCGGTGGATGATCCCTCTAGTGGTTTCACGGAGTTGTTCTAGGTGGCTGCATCAGTTGCGAGAGGGGAGATTCCGTTGTCAGTTAGTCAGGCTTTGGGTGCTAGTCGGCTTCTCGCAATGGAGAAGGACACTGGGGGCATCAGACCGATTGCTATTGGAGAGGTCTTATTACGATTAATCAACCGTACCGTTGTCTTGCAGCATCACTCACACTTCCAGGAGCATCTTTGTCCACATCAGTTTGAAGTCGCCACACCAAGAGGCTGTGAGGCAGCATCGTTGGGCATTAGAGCACTTCTAGATATCCATCCGGATTGGGTTTTCTTGCAGGTGGATGTTGAGAACGCTTTTAACAGCATCTCTCGTGCATCCATTTTTAGAGAGCTTAGAGAGGCTGGTGGACCCCTATCAAGCCTCATTCCTTTCGTACGATCTTTTTACGGTTCACATTCTTCTCTATTTTATCAGCATGGCTTTTTCGAGGACGGAGTCACTGTTCTACAGTCCGTTGTTGGCACTCGACAGGGAGATCCTTTGGGAGGACCCTTATTTGTCATGGCTCATTATAGAGCTCTTATGTCTACTACTTTGGCCGTGCCCGGTTGTGTGTTCCCCTCCTTAGCGGATGATACACACATTGTGGGCCCTGAAGATAGCATTAGGCAGGCCTTTGATTACTTGATTACTGAGCTTCATCTTGTAGGCTTGAGAGTCAAGGTGTCAAAGTGCAGGGCTTGGTCTCCTTTGGGCATTCCGCATCATCTTCAGCTTCCATAGGGATGTATG